>WBNM01029172.1:0-11132 GCA_013399055.1 Ramphastos sulfuratus | reverse complement strand
GGTTAGGGTTAGTGTTATCTTTAACCCTAACCTGACCCTAAGACAGACCCTAGAGTTAGGGTCAGGTTAGGGCTAGGGTCAGGTTAGTGTTAGAGTTAGGATCAGGTTAGGGTTGTGTTTAGGGTTAGTTTTATCTTTAGATTCAAGGTTAGGGTGAGGTTAGGGTTAGAGTTAGGGCGGGTTAGGGTCAGAGTTTTGGTTATGGTTAGTTTAGGATGAGGGCTAGGGTTAGTGTTAGGTTTAGGGTTACGGTAACGGTTAGGGTAAGGTTGGGATGAGTTTAGGCTTAGGGTTTGGGTTAGGGTTACGGTTTGGGTTAGTGTGATCTTTAGGGTCAGGGTTAGGGTCTGTTGAGGATTGGAATTAGGGTCAGGTTAGGGTTACAGTTACGGTTAGCGTTAGGTTAGGATGAGACGGTTAGGGTAATGGTTAGGGTAAGTATGGGATGAGTTCAGGCTTAGGTTTTTGGTCACGGTTACAGTTAGAGTTAGTGTTATCTTTAGGGTCAGGTTAGGGTTATGGTTAGCATTACGTTTAGGGTTAGGGTTAGGCTTACGGTTAGGTTAGGATGACGGTTAGTATTAGGGTTATGGTAGGATGACGTTATGGTTAGGGTTTGGGTGAGGGTTATGGTTAGGGTTTCGGTTTGATTTCGTGTTATCTTTAGGTTCAGGATTAGGGTCAGGTTAGGGTTAGAGTTAGGGTTAGGGATAGGGTTAGAGTTACAGTTAGGGTAAGGTAGGGATGAGTTTAGGCTTAGGGTTTGGGTTAGGGTTATGGTTAGGGTTAGTGTTATCTTTAGGGTCAGGGTTAGGGTCAGGTTAGGGTTAGAGTTAGGGTTAGGGATAGGGTTAGAGTTACAGTTAGGGTAAGGTAGGGATGAGTTTAGGCTTAGGGTTTGGGTTAGGGTTAGTGTTATCTTTAGGGTCAAGTTAGGGTTAGAGTTAGGGAGAGGTTAGAGTTAGGGTTAGGGTAAGGTAGGGATGAGGTTATGGTTAGGGTGAGGTTAGGATGAGGCTATGGTTAGGGTTTGGGTTAAGGTTACGGTTAGGACTAGTGTTATCTTTAGGGTCAGCATTAGGGTCAGGTTAGGGTTAGAGTTAGGGTCGGGATGAGGTGATGGGTAGGGTCAGGTTAGGAGGAGGCTATGGGTAGGGTTTGGGTTAAGGTTACGGTTAGGACTAGTGTTATCTTTAGGGTCAGCATTAGGGTCAGGTTAGGGTTAGAGTTAGGGTCGGGATGAGGTTATGGTTAGGGTCAGGTTAGGATGAGGCTATGGTTAGGGTTTGGGTTAAGGTTACGGTTAGGATTAGTGTTATCTTTAGGGTCAGGGTTAGGGTCACGTTAGGGTTAGAGTTAGGGTAAGTTTGGAATGAGTTTAGGCTTAGGATGATAAAAAGCCTGGGACAGACATCTTCCCTGGCTTTTCTCCTAAAACTTGTAAGTGAAGAGCCAAATTGTTTTCTCTGCCAAGAGAATCTGGCAGAGCGACACACCAACCCTCCTCTGGGTTCTTAACACTAACCAGAATAGGCTGATGAAGATCGTTTCACAAAAGCCAGATCCTGAGAGCAGACTCTCAATACAGGACTTTGTTAACAAGCTCTATCTCCTCTAGTATCTGCGGTCATGCTTTGAAGTACCTCATGCCACTTTCTGATGGAGGATTGTCCTTCCTTCATTACCCCAATTCATTCCAGACTTCGTAAAGTTCAGCCCAAGCAACTTAAGCTCTTGTATTCCAGCAACTAGAATCCTCTCCAGGGTGATTTTGTATTTTAAGCACCCCAGGGACCCCAGATTTTTAAGATTTCCGGATGGCCAAACTCCTTCACCACAACACATCAACTGAGTGCATCCTACTCAGTGAGAAAGGCAGGGAAGGCACTTGTCTGGGGAAAGAAATGAAGACAAAAACAACCTCAGCAGAAGATTTCCTGTCTCATTTCTAAAATGAGCAACTGCAATAACAGCCACATATATATAAATACATATATATATTCTTGTTCCCTCCTCTTCCCCTGCTCTTATTGCTCTGCACAGGTTGTTCACCTCTGGTTGCTAAGCAACATGTTTGTCTCACACATTCTACATCCCAGTGCACAGAAAAAAATAGGGGGCATGGGGGTGGGTGGGAAAGAAGCTCCTGCAGGGGCAAAAATCATGCTGACAGGGAGGGAGTGTAAACTTTTCCCTCTCCTCCCTCCCTTTTCTCCCCTGCTCAATGTCTTTCACACTACATTAAATCTCATCTCACCGGTCTCCACTACAGCAAGCAGCACAGGCCTTGGTTAACCGGAGCATACTCCCAGGATGACTATTAAGAAATGGCAGAAGAATGGAGATCAGTTCATGAACCATATTCTTCTCTGCTGAAAAGTATTGAGATTTCCTCTGAACAAACAGCAAGGCTCCCAAAGGACTGCTGCTGTTAGGAATGTTCAAATCCTGCACATGCCACAGTAATCTAGGACAGGTTATGGATACAGAATGCAATGTGTTCTGCTGCAACGTAAAAATGCATTTTCTTTACTTTGCTTATTACCAAAGACTTTAAAATTTGACCATAAAGCATAAATCCTCCAGGCTGCAATTTATTTCTAATGCAAGGTCTGAGGGCTGCCTGAAATCCTTTTTGTTTGTTTGTTTTTGTTGTTGTTTTTTATTCCTGTGATGCACCCACACAGCCAATGAACATTTAAAAAAAAATAATAGAAATAAAATTTACTTAGGCTATTCAGAGTATTTGAAGTTAAAATTTCTATGTGTTACACAATTCCTATGGAATCCAATCATTTAAGAGGGATCTCACAAGAGTACATTGGGAAAAACACTGTTTACAACATTAAGTACAGAGATATCGAATCATAGAACCATAGTATGTTAGAGATCATCCAGTCCAATTCCCCTGCCAAACAGGATCACCTAGGGCAGGCCACACAGGAACACATCCAGACAGGTCATGAAAGTCTCCAGAGAAGGAGCCTCCACAACCTCTCTGGGCAGCCTGTTTCAGTGCTGTGTGACCCTCACAGTAAAGAAATTCCTCCTCATGTTGAGGTGGAACTTTCTGTGCTCCAGCTTTTACCTGTTGTTCCTTGGCCCATCATTGGGCACCATCAAAAAGAGACTGGCACCTTCATCCTGACACCCACTCCTCATGTATTTATAGACATGATAAGTCCTCTTCTCAGCTTTCTCTTCTCAGGACTAAATGGTCCCAGGTTTCTCAGTCTTTCTTCATAGGAGAAATATTTAAGTCCCTTAACCATCCTTGCAACCTCCATTGGACTCTCTCCAGTAGCTTCCTGACTCTCTTGAATTAGGGAGCCCAAAACTGGATACAGTATTCCAGGTTCATAATTGTTTAGAGCAAACTCCATACCTCTAGCACATCAACTGCATTGTCCTGCTCTCCTTTATTGATGCTAATTCCCACCCTTTTAGACCTACAGCTTACTCCCAACCATACTTGAGTTCGTCCCTTACAGTACTGACCCATTCAGCAGGACACTCTTCCTTGCCTCAGAGGCCAACAGAGCTCTAAATTGTTTCTGAAGAAAGCAGAATGGGGCACAGCACGAGAATAGTAGTGATATACCAGTACCTCAGTGGTTTCACTCTCTGGATGTATGTGATATTTCAATGACCAGACACAGTTACTAATGCAGAATTCAAAACAAAAGGCACATTCCACATTCTGAGCCCTCCCCTATGGCTTAGCATGGCCATGGAACACTTTCTATCACCTTTGTCTCTTTGATCTCTCACAGAATCACAGAATACATCTGGTTGGAAGAGACCTCAAAGCTCATCCAGTACAACCCTCAACCCAGCACTGAAGGGTCAACACTAAACCATGTCCCTAAGCACCAGATCCACACTCAGCTTGAATACCCCCACGGATGGTAACTTCACCATTTCAATGTTTGAGAACCCTTTCAGTGAAGAAATATTCGTTAATATGCAGCATAACTCTTCCCTGGCACAGCTTGTAACCATTTCCTCTAGTCCTGACACTTGCCACCAAGGAGAAGAGACTGCCTCCTCCTCGCTCCAACCTCCCTTCAGGCACTTGTAGGGAGCGATAAGGCCTCCCCTCAGCCTCTTCTTCTCTACTCTCCATTCCTGAAGTAAAGAAAGACCTGCAAAAGTTACGCAGGGATAGGATGTCTTTCCAGTCCTCATTAATGTATAACTTCTCCTCCATAAAATGCAAAAATCAGCAGGAAGCTCTGAGTCCCTGCACCTGAGTAGGAATCCTACAGCCCATGTTGGCTGAAGATGGCAGGAGTTCACCTCTCTCAGCTTCACAAAGTCTTCTTCAGTCTGAAGTTCCTCAAAAACAAGTCCAAGTCCAGGTATCTAATCCCAGCACTTGCCATGCAAATCTTCAATGGATTTACAGCTCATAAGACTTTCAGCTACTGCTGCATTCCAAGAGACCTCAATCAGTCTGTTTATAATCATTCTGCTATGACAAGACAGATGGTGGCATCATCACATCAAAACAGAGTAAACACAACCTCACAGTGACTCACAATGCTAAAAAAACCCCAATATCTAAATAGCAAGAAATAATGTGCAGAAAATGAATGATTGTAACTGAAAGAGAGCAGACACTTGATGTTCTGTGTAACATGAACAATGGGGGAAACAAATAGAGAAAGATTTAGGGTGTTTTGCCCACAGTAATATAAAACTAATCTATTTTGTTCTCTGCTCTGGTCTCAGCTGCAGCCCAGGGTAAAATTCAGCTAAGAGCTGTCATTGCTCCCCAGTACAACACTATTCTGTTTCACCTGCTTCTTCAGTGAGAGAGTAACATCAATCTCCCCTAAGAGGGCAGAAATAGGCATTTTGTTCTGACAGTTTAGTGAGTCAAGTCAATTTTTTGTCACTTGACAAAAAAACGTGTTTGAACATTTTCAGAACAGGAGAAGAATCAATTGTGTATTCCTGTTAGAATGCTCTCTACAAGCATCAAAAGAGCTAGGTGGAGAAACAAGACAGAGCTAATTTAGGGTGATTAGAGGATTAGTGGCTTTAGGTCAAGAGAACTGTGAAATACAAAAAGCAGACTTTGAAGGAGCAAGAGTCACTACAACTATCACCCATATGAGCATAACAAAAAAAGCAGATCTTCCTGAGCCATTCTGGATATTCCTGAGACACCTGTTCCTCACACCCACCTCTCACCAGCAACAGAAAAAACTCAGAAGTCAAAAAACCTCCTCAGTAAAGCCACTGCTATAGCATCTCATCTCCACAAGACATCCACAAGATGTAAGGATACATCTTCTATATCCAAAAGGGGACAAGCAGCTCTGCTGATATCATCCACATCACAAGACAGTCATTTTGCACACCAAAGCATCTTTCTATGAGGATGCTTTGGACCATCTCTCTTATGAGGAAGGGTTGAGGGATCTTTAGCCTGGAGAAGAGCAGCCTGAGAGGGAATCTTCTCAATGTTCAGCAAAAGCTAAAGTGTAGAGGGTGAGAGGATGGAGTCAGACTCTTTTCTGTGATGCCTAGCAACAAGATGAGGGGCAATGGGCACAAACTGGAACCCAAGAGGTTTTCATTTGAATAGGAGGAGAAACTTCTTTGCTGTGAGGCTACTGGAGCCCTGGAGCAATCTGCCCAGAGAGATTGTGGAGTCTCCTCTGGAGAGATTCCAAACCCACCCAGACATCATGATCCTGGGCAACTTGTTCTGTGTGACTCTGCTTTAGTCAAGAGTCCAAGGATGTTGGACTGGATGATTTTCAGATGTCACTCCTAGCCCCCACCATTCTGTGATGGAAGTGGAGGAAGTTAGGACGAGAGATGTCTTCTGTCTTGTGTTCCATACCAAAAAACATTGAAGGAAGGCACCTCTACTTACTCTTACTTACTTAATTCTATGACACAGTCCATTTCAACCTTATCTTGCTGTTCAAAGCCTGCAATATCTGATTGAAATCAAGAGTCTTTTTACCCAACAATCTATCATTGTTGGGCACAAGGCAGGAAGCCAAAAAGAAACAGAATAAAATGACTACCAATCAAATCTTCCAAACCCCATGCCTACATTTTCACTTCTGCAAATTGTGGAAAGTTCACAGGGATGAGCAAGAATGCTGAGCTGCAAGGAGTTGTACTTGCAGCACCAAGTGACCATCTCCTACCCAACTGACTCAAGTGTTTCTGTTGGTACATCACTTGCAGGCAGCAACAGAAAACTGGAGACAAGAGTGGAACAGGTATCTAAAAAACGTCTCTTTTTTTATTATTTTGAAGGGAGGAAGCAGCAGCAGGTCATATATACTGTGCAGCACACAGTAATTTGAGTGTTGCATGATGCTGTAATCACATGATTTGGATGTTCACCTCCCAGCCTACTCTAGCTGTCACCCTTAGAAGGCTGGCCAAGACAATTGGCAGCCAAAATACTCATTGGCCTTTCAGACGTGACTATTCACAATGGCATGTGGAAATAGGATGATGGCATTTAACTAAAGGAGGGTAGAATTAGATCGGACATTAGAAAGAAGTTCTTTACTATGAGGGTGGTGAAACACTGAAACAGGTTGCCCAGGGAAGTGGTAGAATCCTCATCTCTGAAGACATTCAAGGTCAATCTTGATGGAACTCTGAGCAACCTGATTTGCTTGGGGATGTCTTTGTTTACTGCAGGAAGGTTGGACCTTTAAAAGCCCCTTCCAACCCAACCATTCCATAATTCTATGATTCTGTGATATTCGTCTGTGTTTTTTCAAGAGTCTCTTTTAAGTTCTCATCTTTTTACCTTCTCTGTAAGCAAAGCAGCTTTTCAGCACATGCATGTATCCCTGGCCTATCACCAGGCAGCACTGACTGAGACACAAATACATTCAAGAAGAAAAACTTTTGGAAGAAATTCTGGTAACCACCACAAGCTACAAGCATTAATACATTTCCCTCATGAGGCAGCACTTCAAATTAGAGCTTTCATTGTCCCAGTGAGAGATGTCACAGCCCAGTCAAGGCTGGGTGATGGTGGTGTAGTATCTAATGGGCAAGGGCTGCCCTTTCATTCACTGATGACACTTTATTTAATACCAGCTATTAATACATGATGGCATTTTCTATCAAGGATGTCATAAAAAGGTCAGATTCCATTATTGCAACTAGTATATATGAGGACAGGCTCAACCCTTAAGCAACACTAATATTCTACTACTTCCAGCCAGCTTACTCCACATAGAGCTTCATGCTACCAAGGACTGCACACAGGTAGGTTGACATACCCAACCTCCCAGGTCTGGAATGCAGGCATCAGGAGCCAGCCACAGAGGAAATTATTTTGACAGAATTTTCTTCTCTCTTTGATCACATTTTCTGTAAATAAACATTTGCAACTACAGCACATCTCCTGTTTCCAGACTAGGTCTGGATGATGTATGGACCAAGGTCAGGCGAACTGCTCCTTAGGGCTGCTAGCTATAATAGTCTCCTCTTATGTAAAGGGGATGAATGATTCCTAATTTTGGTTGTTATATTGATCTGAAAACTGTTTAGATGACTAATTCCCAGCCTAAAGGTCGTGTACTCTGTGGGGTTTTTTTCAGCTTCTCTTTTACTAGGAGTTGTTCATCCGGCCATTAAAATCCCACTGTATTAGTCCTACTGTCTTGGCACAATGTTGCTTTTCAAACAGCAACTTCAAATATTCAAACTTGGCTGAAATTAGTAGATTTTTTTTTTTTTAGGACTATTACTCAAGCTAAGTTTAACAACACATAACTCATCACGAATACTAAGCACATCTCAATATGCAAATCACAGAACTGTAGAACAGAAATTCAGCCCAACCCTTCATGCATATAAACATCCAACGAGTTTTTTATTTGTAAGTAAAAATATTTTACCTGTCAATAAATATCACAAACACCTCTTAAGACTCTTTCCATAGTCTTCTTTGAGCTCCACAGCAGGTTTTTCTCAGCTCATCTCCATTCATTGACTGACTAATTTCAGTTTCTCACTTTGATTCTCTCTGGCGAGGTCCTGCTGAGAAAAGATGATTGTGTGTGTACCATAGCTTAAATAAAGCCAAGAAGTTGTAGGGGGCTTTAATATTTAGACAGCAACTGCAAAACCAAGAGCTTGCTAGACCAAAATAAAACACTCAAATGTTGGCTAGCAAATAATCTGCAATTTACTTCCTACGTTTCTGTTGGTACTACAGGGGTGTGAACACTCACCATAACTTCTGGTGAAGTTCTCCAGGTGGCACACTGAGATAGTAATGCCCAAAGGCATTACTATGAAGGTTGCTTGTCTCCTTTAACCCAGCCCTCAGAACAGGTATCCCAAAATGGCACATAGGAAGCATCAGTGAGTGTAATCACAACAGCTGTCACTCTTCAAGGCCAGTGGTGAGTTGGAGTAGGCTTGTACCATCCCCTACATCTCAGTGCAAAAGCCAGGATCCAAACACAACTGTTCCTGCTGTGCTTGGGGGTGACACCCAGGAGTGTTATCCTTTCCATCTTCCATGAGGAAAAGAGCAGTCCTTGGTCTGCTCAAGGCAACTTCATTGCTATCACTCCTGAACCCCTTGCAAAAGTAGTTGAGGACCACTACATTTTAGGAAACTAAACCAAAAGGGTAACAAATAAACATTGAGCACATGTCACATAAGGAGAAACTCCATTGCTANATTCTATGATTCTATGACTGGATGTTCTCCAAGGGTCACTGCCAACCCCAGCAGTCTGAGATTGTGTGATGTTAATTACACAGAAAGTTTGTATAACAAGACTGTTCCATACATCATTCAGCTCATTAAGCAGCTAACAGATTTAGAGTCAAAAAAGCAACTCACTTAAAAAAAGAAAAAAAGACCAACAAATAACTCACTTATGCTAGGGTGGCACTATAGAACTGAAGCAGTTTGCTGAGGACAGGCATTCTCTAGGAAGCTAAAGTTCAGATGCAGATTTTTTTCTTTCCTCCTAAATATGTCCTGGTTTGAACCCTTCAAACAGCAAGAGAAGGGCTCTGCAGTTACACACCAGCACAGCTAGACATAAAGAAAGTGTCATGTGCCACTTTGAAGGGAGACTCTGGGAGAAGGGCTGGGAATTCAGCAAGCAGCAGTGTGGCAGCTTCAGGAAAGGGAACCTTGCCAGCACCTCATTTCTTCTGAGCTGTTTGTTCTGTCCTCCTCTGTCAATGACGCTTATCCAGACATTGAAAGGCAAAAAAACCCCAAACCACAAGCAAACAAACTGCCTCTTCTACTCTAAAAAGACATTAGGTTGGTAAGATGGCAGCTGCACCGAGGTGAAAATGAGCTCTATTTGCTACATTAAAGTCCTAATTAAATTTGGCAGGAAATCACTTGCACATCAAACAAATGTGACACAAGCGTTCTCCCTTGTGTTTGGTGTTGTCCAGAAAATACAGCCACAGCTGGTTTGTTTGCTGTACACTTTTCCAACAAAGAGAAAAATAAAAGACATGTCCACTGCTGCTCTTAGTCCCTCAAGACTTGTTTGACTTTTTTTCTCTATTCAGACTCACTCTTCCCTGGTAATAGAGACAATCCTGATTAGTGTCTCAACTCAAAAGTATGAAATTCCTGCAGGATCCTCCTGTACAACACAAATAGCCAAAAAAGTCCAAGAGCATCCTGGTCTGTACCAGGAATGGTGTAGCCAGCAGGACCAAGGAAGTGATTGTCCTCCTGTACATACTACACTTTGAGTACTGGGTTCAGTTGTGGGGCCCTCACTACAAGACAGACAATGAGGTCCTGGACCGTGTTCAGAGAAAGGTGAAGAAGGTTGTTGAAGGGTCTGGAGAAGAGCAGCTGAGATAACTGGGATTGTTCAGCCTGGAGAAAAGGAGGTTGAGGGGAGACCTTCTCTCTCTCTAGAATTCCCTGAAAGAAGGTTGGAGCCAGGTGGGGTTGGTCTCTTTTCCCTAGTAACAAGTGACAGGATGAGAGGAAACAGCCTCAAGTTGCACCAGAGGAAGTTTAGGTTATACATGAGAAGAAACTTCTTCACTGGAAGGATTCACAAAGACTGAAACAGGCTCCTCAGGGAGGTGGTTGAATCCCTACCACTGGAGGTATTTAAAAGGTGCAGAGATGTAGTGCTGAGGGACATGGTAGCACCAGTCTTGCTAGAGTTGGATCGTGATTGGACTCAATGACCTTAAAGGTCTTTTCCAACCAAAATGATTCTGTGATTCCATGATTTTAAGCAGTGACCATCTCTAAGGGCTTGAATTTATGTGATCCATGAGCACAGTACATTGTGAAAGGCTGCCACTACCTCTGTCCTCAGCTCACATCTAAGGAATGTTTTTTGGAGTGAGGGCTCACAAAAGGATTCCTTCATCTTCTCAGGTTTCAGCTATGTCTTTGACACCTGACAAAGTCTGATGCTGATATGTATCCACGGAATTCAAACTGACTGATGCTCCCAAAATGACATGCCAGATGCGAGCTGTAGCAAGATGATTTCCAAAGCTAGGACACATTTGCTCAGAAGTATTGATTTTATATTTATATTTAAATGTATTTTAAATATCAACCCTCATCTGGATTCTTCTGGTTACCTTGTCTTTGAACTCTCTTCTGTAGTGCTCTTGCTTAGCTCAGTGCTGGAAGATGACCTTTTATTGCAATGAGAAACAAGGCCTTGGGCAAGAGAAGTACAAAATAAATGGACCAAAGTAAAATCTGATGGATTGCTTGAGTTATAGCATCAAACTGCTAATGCAAATGTTATTCCTCATAAATCACTTTACTTCTCTAAACTTCCTCCATGTAAAAGTAGCCTTTACATGTCACATCATCATATTCACTGGCAATTTGCACATTCTACAATTCCAACCTGTCCCTTCTAATGGATGGAGTAATTCTTTCAGAGAAACGGTGAAAGTGTTAAATTCGTTTCTTCAAACAGATGCCACATCCTCCTTCCATGACCCTAGAAAAACCACCTAGAGCTACATGTCACTGACGTGCATGCACGAATGAGGATGAGCTAGGAAGAGGTCTCTCAAAGTAGGTGCAGTGGATGCTGCTAGCTGGGCATATCCTCAAAAAAAGTAAAGACAGGATCAACGCCATCCAGAGGGACCTGGAC
>WBNM01029170.1:3506-15229 GCA_013399055.1 Ramphastos sulfuratus | reverse complement strand
TTCCCTTTTATTTTTTTTTTTAACTCACATTTGGAAAGATATCCTTGTGAACATCTGCAGTCCTAATTCACTATCTTCCTTTAAATCCTAAAGCTCTCCTTTTCCCTGATGCTTTCAAAACAATTCCCAACTGTCCAGCTTCTAACTCTGAGCCAACTGCAATTCTAACCAAAATGCCTTATTGTTTCTTATTTTCCAGTTGTAAAATCTGAGCTTGAACATTTTCCCTACTGGTGAGTTTGGTTGTTCAAAGTGTTCAAAAACTGATAAAACAGTATGCTCATTGTTTGAGGGAAGTGGTCTAAAAATGGGGGAAAATTCAAATGACAAGGAATTTTAATATAGCTCAGCATCTGTGTGAAGATTTGGCTTATAAAATACCAAAAATATAAGGTTGAAAATCATAGAATCACAGAATCATCAAAATCAATGAACCAAAATGAATATATATTAAAAAAATATAGTCTAAATATAATATAAAATAGTCTGGGGTAGTATATTCCACCCTTAACCTAATCTCTCAAAGCTTTGCAAAGAATATCTTTTCCTCTCAAATGGACTCAGTAGTGAGTCTGAGGAGGGGGGAAAAAAATACTACTTTTGTTATTATCATCATTATTATCATAAAGACTTTTCCATTAAGCTCTCATGATCATCAAGATGTCCACACTAAGGACAACTGACCAGTGGTCCACACAGTTGAAAACACAGAAAAAAAAAAAAAAAAAAGAGGTATTAATCCTATTTCATTCCTTCAGTATATTTCTCTGTTTTGCTTAACTGTTCTTACCACTCTCCTTCCTCTCACTCTCTTCCACTCTACTTGTCATTCCTGAGTGCAACCACCTTGGCAGCAGAAGTGGAATAGCCCAGATGTTTCAGCCTAGCTTCAGCAAGAGCAATGAAGGAGATAGACCTGGCCATCACACAACCTCCTGGAGTGGCTAGTGATAATCTGGAGCAGAAAATTCTATTTGAACTGACAGATGCTCTTGAAAACATCTTGTGAAGACAGACCTCTGAAAAATCTATTACATTCAGCTTTTACTGTTCTATCTCTATTTCCATTGGTGTATTTTTAAAACAGGAAAATCAGAATTATCGCATTGACTAAATTCACTATCAGAGGTAGTGTTTTGCACTGTGAGAGAACAAGGATACATCTAACTTGCTGAAGGTATTCACTCCCTCCAGAGAGCAATTTGTGTTCTGCAAGATGTGCTGTGAATTCTGCCTTAAATCCACCCAGCTCAAAGCTACCTTTCTCTAGAGTAGTTTGCTTTGGGTTTTTTGGTTTGGTTTTTGTTTTTTTTTTTTCAGTGTGGTTTTCAGTTATTTCTTCCTCTTTTGAGTGGTGTTTGTTTGATTTGGGTTTTGCGGTTTTTGTTTAGGGTTTTTATGGTTTTATAGAATCATAGGATGGTAAGGTTGGAAGGGACCTCAAGGATAATCTAGTTCCAACCCCCTGCCATAGGCAGGGACACNGTTGAGCTTTTCATCACCCCAGACCCCCAGGTCTTTTTCCTCAGGGCTGCTCTCAGCCATTCCCCACCCAGCCTGGAGTTGTGCTTGGGATTGTGCCTACCCAGGTGCAGGACCTTACACTTGGCCTTTTTGAATTTCATGAGGTTGGCCTGGGCACACCTCTCCAGCCTGTCTAGGTCCCTCTGGCTGGCATCCCTGCCCTCTAGCAAGTTGACTGTGCCACACAGCTTGGTGTCATCTGCAAACTTGCTGAGGGTGCACTGATTCCTCTGTCCATGTCACTGTTAAACAGTGTTAAACAGCACTGGTGCCAGCACTGACCCCTGAGGGACGCCACTTGGCATTGGTCTCTAGGTGGACATTGTGCCCTTGATCACCGCTCTCTGCGTGGGAACATCCAGCCAATTCATTATCCAGCAGTGCTCCACCCATCAAGTCCATGTTTTTCCAGTTTGGTGACCAGGATATCACGTGGGACAGAGTCAAATGCCTTAATCAGGTCCAGGTATGTTTATGTTTAGAGCTTTAAATAACCAAATATTGTGCTAGAGATTTTTATTAGATGAATCAAGTCTATATCTTTTCTGAACATGAGCCACTTGTTAGCAACTGGATTATTTTAATGTACTTGAGTTCCTGACACCATTCTTTTCTTTAAAATTAAACCAGCAGGCATTATTTCCTGTTCATTGGCCTTAGACTATAAACTACAGGTCTTTGAAGCACAGAGGTCCACTTATGATCATCCAGTGTCTTACCATGGCTCAGCAATAGTAGTAATTATTACAAATAGTGGTTAATGATAGTACCCAGGATTGTTTATTCTGCTACAGAATTAATATTATTGGCATTGCAGGAACAGCTCTCAATTACAGTCAGAGTCTGTGTGTTTTGCTCTTTACAAACAGCTCCAAACCTCACCACAGAGAGTCAACACTTTCTGATGGAAAGGTCCCTCCATCTCTCCCCAATAGGCAAAGATATATATACAAAGCCAAGGTTACAAAGGAATGAGCTGAAATAACTCTCCTGAGGTAAACAGCCCCAGGTTTAGGAACAGGTGTTTCCAGGAACTAGGAATTTGGGAAGGGAGGGAGAGGTGAGCTCATTTCCATGAAGAGAGCTTGCCCCAGGCAGTCCTATAACTCAATGTTGAAGGCTTTCTCAGGGACTAGCCATCTGTCTAAGGCTGACCTATACACTGAACAAGTCAGTCTGCCATGGACCCATGGTCTGTAGCCATTGAGGACTTGCATGTACCACCTGAAATACATTGCTGCATCTGACTCATTTGATTCCTGTTCCAAAGGAAAGGTGAAATTTTAGCTTCCAGATCACTTTGAGGACAAACAGTACACTAAAGGCAGATAAATCTCTTAAGCAACTCTTCTTCAAGTGATTATGTTGCAAAGTTTATTACCTAACCTTATTTTATAGTGTTGGGGTTACTGTTAGATAGTTTGTATAGTTAATTCAATGATTGTACAATCAAATTTCAGACAAATAAACATTTAGTTTATTCTACAAGCAAAAAACTTTCCTCTAGGGCACTTGGTAGTCTTTTCCTCTTACAGTCTTCATTGCCCTAACAGTATGCAAGTTCCTCAGACACTCAAGGCTGTGTTTTCTATGGCTTTTTTTTTTTAATTGTTGTCCATTGTATAAATAATTAACTATTCACTAGGCCACTAGGAAAAAAAAATGAAAGTAAGTCTGGGACCTGCTAGAATTGGAGACATCCCAGCAGGAATTCTTAACACCCAACGTTGGGCTATTTCCATAAAGAGTAGTTTTGGGTAGNAAACTTCCTTTACTATCAACAGAGAAAGATTCACAGCTAAAGTTAACCTCAGACAGATCTTAGGACTGCTTATCAGACCTGATGGTGACTACAGAAGGATCCTAGAAAACAATTTAAACAAAATTACTACTGTTTAGCAGTCTAAAGCTAAACCACAATCTTGCTCTTCAGTTTTATCTCACACTTTGTGGTAATTTCAGTGCTATACACAAAACACCAAGAGGCTGTAACAGAAGGAAGAGTGATGGATTGTCAGTAGCCACACAGTTTGTGTTTCTGCTTCAATTCAAAGAGAAACATCAAAACTTTGGCCTCTCAGGTCCCACAGAAAGCTTCAGCAGTAGTGATACCAGAAACAAGCATCACTGCTTCTGCCATGGTGGGGACTAACTTGGTTTTCTGAATGCTTCTCACTCACTGAAAAAAAATGTTTCAGGAATGCTGAACTGGACTGTTGAAGTGTCTCTTTTTCTCCTTTCATTCTCTCTCTCTCTCCCTCTTTTTTTTTCCTTCAGCAAAAACTATTTGTTAGTATGTGTTAATATTTGTTAATATGTGAAGTTGTTAAACTTCATCCACATGCAAACATTTTCAGATGCCTTAAGGTTTACTTTTTTTTCTAGAAAACTGACCCACTGAAATACTTTCACCTAGCCCAGAAAATAATTGTGCCAA
Organism: Ramphastos sulfuratus; assembly: GCA_013399055.1. NCBI lineage: Eukaryota > Metazoa > Chordata > Aves > Piciformes > Ramphastidae > Ramphastos > Ramphastos sulfuratus. The sequence goes on along the minus strand of WBNM01029170.1, from coordinate 11,268 downwards.
ATACAGCTGAAAGAAGACCAAAAATATGATCTCAGTCTGATGCAAACTGGTACTATTTTGGTGATTTGTATTCTTTCTTAACTTTTGAACCATAGCAGCTTGTAAAATCCTTTGATTCCCTTGTCTCTTGTCATGAAAGAGTTCAAATTATTCCTTATGAGTTTTCCTTTGGGCAAAAGTCTTCCTGGTGCAATATCTGACAGATGGACTAAAAATGCTGCACAATGCTAATAGAGAGTGCAATATGCACCCAGTATAATCATTCTCAGGAGAAGCAGACTATGCTTTGAGCCATGCTCAGTCACCATTAGCTCAGCAATCCCAAATTCAGAATACCTTCTAAACTATAGGCCTCTCTCCCAGTGTTCTCATGATCCATAACCACAATCCATCATAGTTAATTACATTAACTTTACCAAGTGCTTCATTATTTCTGCAAGAAAAGTCAAGATTTCCAAAGGACAATCTCTTATTTAGGGTTTAATGTACTCAAAAGATTTTATTTTACTCTATTATTATACGCCAATTAGCTTACCCATGTAATGATGTAGTGGTATTGCCACCAGTAGATAACAGGGAAAATAGTTTTCTCTGGGCTTTTTTCTCCATCTTCCCTTTGTAAAACTCTTGTTAAACAGTGTTTCCCCTTTCAGAGCTGAGAACTCTGCCCAATGGCATGGCTGAAGTTAAAGCTAGTTGAAAGGGAGTGCCAGCTTTTGTTGGGATCTGGCTGGAAGTCTTTGCTTAGTGGAAGGCAAAAGTGTTCCTACTTTTTCCAGGAACACTTTACAAGGCAAGGAACTTTAAAGAGGAATGACAGCAAAAACTATTGGAAGATTAATGAGGATCCCTGGAGCCTGGTCTTTTATGGATCACCAGCTTTTCTTTCATCAGCTATATTTACTCAGCAAGTAAGTCTACTGCTAAAAAATATGAAAAGCTCTTCCACAAGCCTGCTAAAAGGTAAGAGACCCTAAACAAAAGAGTTAACAGCATTCTACCAACAAAGAAAGCCCTGAGGGCAGGGAGCAGGGGGAAAAAAACCCTCAGGGAAACCTTCATTTTGCCTGTCAATTAGTCATTTTGCTATTCACTGCTGTGCAGCTCCTGAACTATCTTCCCTCACAAACAGAAAGCAGCAACACAGGGCAGTTAATCATATTACTGCATTGATCTTTCATTAAGCAATACACTGAAGCTCTTGGATTGTTATTAAAACTAAAATGCATTTATGGTATACAGCATGTATATCTGGCCTTGTGGATCAAAGTGTCTCCTGGCACTGTCACATACTAATGAGGGGAGCTGAGCCTGGCAAACTTTACATTTATCAGGGGAAACAAAATTGTGTGTATTATACATTTTTAATGACTTGTCTGGGTCCTGATGTTAACTTGTAATAAATTACATTTGTAACTTATTACAGCAAATGTAATTTGTAATGAAACAAAATAGTCCATGGAAATAGCATCATATTGACAGAATTTTCTCATGCATTTCTGCTGTATTCTTGATGACATGGTGGTGATTCACACTCCATTAAAAATGATCATTCAAAACAGACCACTTCTGTTTCAGGCCAAAAGCTCTTTTCTGTGCTCTGCTCATCAGTACTGAGGCTCCTCAATGTGAGAAAAGCTCTCTAATCACTTGAGGAGCAAGACCTGCAGGTAAATTAGGCTCCTACCAAAATTTTAGCAGAAAGCTAGACCCTTTGCTGCATTTTTACTAAGAACCTAAGCAGGGCCATGACATGACTTTAAGCAGGGAGCTGTGATCATCTACATTTTATCCCATCCACATCCATAACTGCCAAGAGGAGCTCAGAGATGGAGATGCCCAGAGTGGCCAGGACTAGCTCAGGTGGATGATAAAGACAGCAAGTACTGGTTGCAAGAGTCAATAAGTCCATCCTATTTTAGGAGGGAGGAGACACAAACCAAGTTGTGCCACTTGATTTCAAGAGCATAGAATAGACCACAGCCAGTTTTATTTGTTAGTGTGGATGTGGATTTTGTTTACTTTTTGCCATACCTAAAAGCAAGAGGTTCACATTGCCTTGCTTTTAAAATCACCTTTCAACCTATTTTAGCCATTATTTTTGCAGCTTTTCCCTTTAATAATTAGAGTTTGTTAGGAAGTTTTGGGGTTTGGTTTTATTTGAGACAAACTATTAAAATTAATAAATAAGCAGATAAACAGTTTCTGCCTAAGGTATTTATATGGAAAAAAACAAACAAAAAACCCCAAAAAACCAAAACCAAAACCCATACAAACAAACCCAAACAAAGATAAAAACTCCAACCAAAAATCAATGAGAAAAAAAACCAATCAAAACCACCAACAAAAAAAAACCAAAACCACCAACAAAAAAAAAACCCAACCANCCCAACCCAAAACCAATAACCAAAAAAAGCCCCAACCAAAACCACCAACAACAAAAAAGCCCCAACCAAAAACTCAACCAAAACCAACAACCAGAAAAAAGCCCAACCCAAAACCAATAACCAAAAAAAGCCCCAACCAAAACCACCAACAACAAAAAAGCCCCAACCAAAAACTCAACCAAAACCAACAACCAGAAAAAAGCCCAACCCAAAACCAATAACCAAAAAAAGCCCCAACCAAAACCACCAACAACAAAAAAGCCCCAACCAAAAACTCAACCAAAACCAACAACCAGAAAAAAGCCCAACCCAAAACCAATAACCAAAAAAAGCCCCAACCAAAACCACCAACAACAAAAAAGCCCCAACCAAAAACTCAACCAAAACCAACAACCAGAAAAAAGCCCAACCCAAAACCAATAACCAAAAAAAGCCCCAACCAAAACCACCAACAACAAAAAAGCCCCAACCAAAAACTCAACCAAAACCAACAACCAGAAAAAAGCCCAACCCAAAACCAATAACCAAAAAAAGCCCCAACCAAAACCACCAACAACAAAAAAGCCCCAACCAAAAACCCAACCAAAACCAACAACCAAAAAATACCCCAACCGAAATCATCAACCAAAAAAAAACCCAACCAAAACCATCAACCAAAAAAAACCCCAACCAAAATAATAAAAAAAATCCCAAAACTAACAAACCAACCAATAAAAAAAACCAAAACAACAACAAAAAAATCCCCCCCTGATTTTTTTTTCTCATTTCTCTTTGAAAGAAAATATAATCCCATCAATATGAAAACACCTAAAAATTAAAAGCATTTTCAGCTTTTTCCTTTGAGTTCTCCTACAGAAAATATTATCAAATAAAAACTGTGGAATTTTCATCACAAACTAAAGGTTCATTTTTATGCACAATGATCAGCCAAGTCCCTCAGGAGACAGAAGATGCTGCAGAACACCAGATTCCCTACAAATGTGCCACCATGAGGTGCAGGAGTTATGTTTGTGCTTGGGTCCTATGGTCTGTTGCAGAAGGCATGCTATGATACTAGCAGAAAATCAGACAATGTAAGATAATCAAAACAGCAGTTTCCACCATAACATTTTCAGTTATGTGAGGCTCATGTAAAAGCTGTGGCAATTCAAACATTTTTTTGTTCAAAACATGCAACAGAAGGCACAGAGACTCTTCTGTATTGCTTTTTTTAAAGGCACATCAGAGCTTCTCTTCTCTAAACTGCCTTCAGCCTGCGTAGTACAGGACTGTATCCACAGACACATGCGAGCGTGCATACAGGAGGGGAGTGGCAAACTGAGCACAGCCTGCTAGGTATGCATCAAAATCAGCTGAAATCAGACATTTATGTAAATCAGTATAATGCTTTCTTATCACCCCAAGCTGCCCTGTAGGGTCATTGCAGTTTTGGTCCTAACTTCAGTCCTATTCACAGGCAAGACATCCTTTAACATATGTTTGCTGGCAATTCCAGTTTGAGGCAGCTAGCCTGAGAAATAATACAGGCAGAGAGTCAAACAAAAACAATCAGCAGCTACTCATACAGGTTGCTCAGGTAGCATAAATTTCTCTGTATGTTTACAAGAAAGAAGCAATTTCACCATCAATATTTTGGGTGTGCTTGTGTTTTCATCCCCAAAGGCTCTGAGGAGACCTTATAGTAGCCTTCCAGTATGTGAAGGGGGCCTAGAGGAAGCTGGGGAGGGACTATTGACAAGGTCTTGTAATGACAGGATGAGGGGCAATGGGTTTAAACTGGTAGGGGGGAGATTTAGACTGGATGTTAAGAGGAAGTTCTTTAGAGTGAGGGTGGTGAGACATTGGCACAGGTTGCCCAGGGAGGTTGTGGCTGCTCCCTCCCTGGAGGTGTTCAAGGCCAGGTTGGACGAGGCCTTGAGTGACCTGTACTAGTGAGAGGTGTCCCTGCCTATGGCAGGGGGTTGGAACTAGATGATCTTTGTGGTCCCTTCCAACCTTACCCTTCTATGATTCTATGACTTACTATCAGAGACACCAAGTACTGTGTCAGCCCTGGCAACTCACATGCTATGTGATATACACCTTTAGTCAAACTAGGCTAATCAAGGAAGAGTAATTCAAAAGCAGCATGTTCAGGCAGGGAAAGAATGAGCTAAATGACCTTTTTGATAACATTTGTGTGTGAATCATTAAGCAGCTGCACTACTTAGGTGAAGCATTGCTCAGCAATTCCTCTTCATTTCTGCTGATTTGACTATTGGCTAACAGTAGCCCACAAACATCTAGGTGTGCTTTGACTAATCAATCACTGCCTGCTTTTGTTAAAGTTTGGATGGATCAATAATTTTCAGGCCAGGACTGATGTGTGTGAACCTCGCCCATGTTATGGAGTTAATTCTGTCAGTCAATATTGTCAGTAAGTGGCTGGTCCTAAGTTGCACAGTATTGATTTTAGTCAAGTGACAGACACAGCTGAAGTGACAGAACAAAAGGCAACAATCTTCCTTTTAGGAATACTTTTATGTGTCAAAATATATGTAACTTTGAAATAAGAAAGGATCTGCACAAATAACCTTTACATTTGTCATGTATCACATCTCCCAGTCTCAGAAATCATCAGTAATGACAAGTTTGCATACATTTACCTGTGGAAGCTTATGAAGATTTACTGTTTGACCACTCTACTTCTTGTTACACCCCAAACCACAGATGTTTGACCACTATATTTCCAGCTATGCCCCATAACTTCTACAAATGTTCAGCAATTTTACTTTCATAATAAAATGTCACTGTTTAAATGCCTGAAAAAGAAGAGAACACCTGCTAAAGGAAATTCTGTTGAATACTTATTGGTCTGTTCACTCAGCACACTACCCCTTATTACCATTCTATTTGCTTTCATCTCTTTTCGATTTAGCTTTCATATTCTCAGATCATAACATCATATTTTAGATAGTTTCTCTTGTCCTCAAAGTGGCCAATGCTATATAAAAATAAAGAGTAAATGAGAATAAAATAACACAGCATAATTACTCTCCATCTGCAGAGAAACCAAAATATTAAGTAACTTATTTCTGAAAATAGATGTTTTTCTACTCACAATACCTTAATCATCAACTGTCCAAATGAATCACAAATGCTGTTTCCTAAATTAAGTAAAACACAGCATTATACATTTTTTTCTTCATTTCTTATGCCTTCTACAAATCACAGAATCACACAGAATTAACCAGGTTGGAAAAGACCTCTAGGATCATCAGTCCAACCTATCACCTAACCCGTCTAATTAACTAAACCATGGAACTAAGTGCCTCATCCAGTCTCCTCTTAAACACCTCCAGGGACGGTGACTCCACCACCTTCCTGGGTGGCCCATTCCAATCACTCTTTCCATGAAAAATTTCTTCCTAATGTCCATCCTAAACCTGCCCTGCCCCAGCTTGAGGCCGTGTCCTCTTGTTCTCTTGCTGGTTGCCTGGGTGAAGAGACCAACCCCCACATGGCTACAACCTCTTTTCAGGTAGTTGTAGACAGCAATGAGGTCTGCCCTCAGCCTCCTCTTCTCCAGGCTGCACAAACCCAGCTCCCTCAACCTCTCCCCACAGGGCTGTGCTCCAGCCCCTTCACCAGCCTTGGTGACCTTCTCTAGACATGTTCAAGCACCTCAACATCTTTCTTAAACTGAGGGGCCCAGAACTTGGCACAGGACTCAAGGTGTGGCCTAACCAGTGCTGAATAGAGGAGCAGAATGACCTCCCTGGTCCTGCTGGCCACACTATTCCTGATACAAGCCACACTACTCATGATACATTGGCCTTCTTGGCCACCTGGGCACACTGCTGGCTCATGTTCAGCTGCCGTTGACCAGTACCTCTAGGTCCCTCTCTTCCTGGCTGCTCTCTGTCTGCAGCCTGTAGCACTGCATGGGGTTGTTGTGGCCAAAGGTTTATAATTTTCAGCACACCAGTGATGATGCTGCCAATATTAATGTCACTGTATTTTCAGCATCTTCCTTCTGTAAGCATTTTTTTTTACTATCTATTCAAATCTAGTTTCTCGGTTATTCAGCCTGAATTTTGTCTCTAGAGCTCCAATTTGTCATCAGTCAGCCACTCTTGCCATACAAGAGGAAGCAAGGGGTGTGTTTAGTGACAGCATGTGTGGTATCATTGTACCCATAAATCACATGGGCCAGCCTGCTATTCAGTCACTGAAAGGATGGTTAGGTTCACTTGTGGTAGCCAGCAGGTTCATTTGCAGGTTGGTTTGCTAGGTAACAGGCAGTGATCTTTAGTGTGTGCCTATTCCAAGGCTACAAAGTAACAAAAAGAAAACAATTTTTTCAGTAGTAGTGAATGAAAGTCTTTCTTATTTTACCAAAGCACACTCAGGACAGCCTGTCATGGAAGACATGGCTTGCCCAGGCATGATTCCATGGTCCCCTTCCCTCTGCTGGGGCAGGGGAAGCAGAGCACAGGGAGAAGACCAAAGGCTTGGAGACACCCACTTTAGAATCATAGAATGGTAAGGTTGGAAGGGACCTCAAAGATCATCCAGTTCCAACCCCCTGCCATAGGCAGGGACACCTCCCACTAGTACAGGTCACTCAAGGCCTCGTCCAATCTGGCCTGGAACACCTCCAGGGAGGGAGCAACCACAACCACCCTGGGCAACCTGTGCCAGTGTCTCACCACCCTCACTGCAAAGAACTTCCTCCTAACATCCAGTCTAAATCTTCCCTCTGCCAGTTTAAACCCATTGCCCCTTGTGCTGGCATTGCAAGACCTTGTCAATAATCCCTCCCCAGCCTGCCTGTAGGCCCCCTTCACATACTGCAAGGCTACTATAAGGTCTCCTCAAAGCCTTCTCTTCTCCAGGCTGAAGAGCCCCAACTCTTGTAGCCTGTCCTCATAGGAGAGCTGCTCCAGGCCTCTGATCATCTTTGTGGCCCTCCTCTGGACCTGCTCCAACGGTTCCATGTCCTTCCTGTGCTGGGGGCTCCAGAACTGCACACAGTACTCCAGACAGTAGTCCAGGCTTGCCCAGGCATGATTCCATGGTCTCCTTCCCTCTGCTGGGGCAGGGGAAGCAGAGCGCAGGGAGAAAACCAAAGGCTTGGAGACACCCACTTTGAGGGTGCACGACTTGCCCAGACTTGTTCTTCTCAAATAAGGGAAAGCAAGCTCCTGATTTCACCTAATATGGTCAGGTGTGGCAAAGTGCCATTCCGATTGGGGGATCTCTGTGGTCAAAGGGACCATTACATTTGGGCAATCAATAAGTAGGTTCTTGCCATGTGGCTTTGACTTTTGCTTTTGCCTGCTCTGCCCTGCCACACCATGCTCTGCTTTGCCTGCAGTGACTTGCAAGACACC
>WBNM01029169.1:41303-64445 GCA_013399055.1 Ramphastos sulfuratus | reverse complement strand
AGGGGCACATTCCATGTTGTAAGCTAGAGGAAAGGGCCTAGCCCCAAATGTATAAAGTGAGAGTTTCCTGGAGACGGTCAGAATGATGCACAGGGTTCAGGAGAGGGCAATCTGCTTTGGCTCTTGGTGGGAGCTGTGCCTGTCACCGCTGCCACAAGCTCACCAGCTTCAGCTATGTTGAGTGAGCCCATGGAAGGATGATTCATCAAATGCTGTTAAATGTAGAGCTTCTGCCTCTGGTTCCTGGTTTCAGCTGCTGGGATCAGGGAGGAGCTTCTCGATGTCTGCTGTGGTTCTCTGCAGGCCCCCAGTGCATGGGTCCTGGCCAGACCTAGCAGTCAGTCCCATGCTGCCCAAGGAGGGCTCTTTCATCCTCTCCTGTGCACAGTGCAGGCTGTGGAGCCCTGGCACAGCTTTGGGAGATGCTGAGATCTTTCTTGTCTGCTGGTGCAGTTTCCCTAATGTGGGGGGTTTTGGGAACCTTATTTGTCATCAGTCAGACCTTGAACCTGCTGTGAGCTTTCCATGGAACATCAACCTCCTCCAGCTGTGTTCTGCCTGAGCTCCCTGGACAGCCTTGCCAGGACAGGGATGTGGCTTTCTGCTGTGGAACAGGGACACTACGTGACCTGGGGAACAAGGTCTCCAGGGCTTTTCTGCAGATAGAGCAAGATGTTCAGCCTGTCCTTACAATATGCTCTCAGTTACAGCTGCTGGGGAACAAGGAAACTTGCCCTTGCTCTCTGCTCCAGGCTGGCCCTGAGTGGTGGGGCTGAATCAAGCAGCTCATCAGAGTGACACAGCAATGGGTGCTGTGAGCACAGCAATGGTGCCTGAAGCTTTCCTCAGCTGCCCAAGCTCCTCCTGCCTTTGGGGCCTTCTCCAGGTGTCTGTTCACAGCTCCAGAGAGGTGACAGATTCCCTTTGTTCCTATAACTCATCCATTTGCTGGGCTTGTGAATAAACCCTGGAATCCCACCACCTCTCCTGCTGGTTGTTTTCTGCAGGGACTGTGTGATGGCTGGTGCCTGGGTGGCTTTTTGGTGGATGCAATCTTCACCAGTCCCTATCTCCCACACCATCCTCCTGGAGGAACTGGCTGTTCAGGGCTTGGATGGGTGGATGGTTTCCCAGGGGAAAAAACTGGCTGATGGCTGGGCCCAAAGAGTGGTGGGGAATGGAGTTAACTCCAGTTAGTGTTCCCCACAGCTCAGTTCTCAGGCCCAGTTCTCTTCAGTGTCTTTATCAATCATCTGGGTGACACAATTGAAACATCATCACTGATCTCATGGGCGGCAGTCTTGATCTGCTGGAGGGTAGGAGGCTCTGCAGAAGCCAGGCTGGAGCCATGGGCTGAGGCCAGTGGGATGAGGTTCAACAAGGCCAAGTACTGGGTCCTGCACTTGGGTCACAGCAACCCCAGGAAGGCTCCAGGCTTGGGTTACAGTGGCTGGAAACTGCCCAGCCAAAAAGGACCTGAGGGTGCTGGATAGCAGCAGCTGAAGATGAGCCAGGGTGTGCCCATGTGGGCAAGAAGGGCACCAACAACCTGGCCTGGATCTGCAATGGTGTAGCCAGTGGTTAAGGAGAACTTCTACCCTCTGAAGGCTATGACCAGCGACTGCGTTGTCTCTCAAGTGCTTTTCAGAACGACCTTCTCTAGAATTTTATCAGGCAGTGAAATGAGACCCGACAGGCCTTTAATTACCAGGTTCTTCTTAGTCTGCTTGAAAATTGGGCTATTTTCCAGTTTCCAGTTGATGGAGACCTCTCCAGACTCCCAACTCCCATGGTGACACTTGACAAGCTTGTCCAGTACCCTGGGATGGATTGCATCGTGGCCCACAGCTTCATGTGCCTCCAGCTGCAGCAGCTGAATACAAACAAGCTCAGGGTCAGCTGGGAGTTTATTCCCCCTAGCCAGAGTCTTCCAGTGCAGGGTTCAGTGCTTAGTCTTACTCAAACTTCCACTGCTTATATAGCCTGGTTCGAGTTGAAAAGGACCTTTAAAAGTCACGTGGCCCAACCCCAGCAGGGACATCTGCAACCAGAGCTGGTTGGTCAGAGCCCCAAACAACCTGACCCTGAACTCTTTCCCGCTCTGCTGCCCATTGCTGGTTGGTCAGAGCCCCAAACAACCTGACCCTGAACTCTTTCCCGCTCTGCTGCCCATTTTCGTTGCAGATACTCCTACAGTTACGTTTAATTCCCCGATAAAAATCTAAGCATTTTTTAAGTGCGCCTGGGCCCGCCTGGGGCAGGACGAACGCAGCTTCCTGCCGGCAGGAACGTTCACGCCGTTAACTTTTCCCAGGCTCCAACGAGCGCAGTTCTGTAGATGCCGGGGCCGCGGGCAGCCGCTCTGACAGCCCCGAAAAGCCACCGCCTAGCCACCCCTCAACCTCCAGTGCCAGCCCGCGTCGTCACACCCCTTCCGGCTCCTCCCAGCAGCGCTCCAAGGCTGCACGGGGCTAATACCGTCCTTCGGCGCCGCTCTCCGCCGCCGCCATCTTTCCCCGCCCTGCCGCCGCGCGGGGGTTGCCGGCACGTGCCGGCAGCGGCGGCGGGGGTAGGTCGGCCCGCGTCACGTGGTCCGGGTCGGCCGTCAGGGCGCCGCTCCCCCGAGGCGTGACCGCAGCGTCGGCGCTGATTGGGCGCGGCGCGCGCGGCTTCGGCGCGCGAGGGCCGCGCCCCCTGCACGTGACGGGGGAGCGGGGCTCGGAGTCAGGCCGGGACTCAGCCGGCGGCGGCGGCCGCGTCCCGCAGCGCCAGCGGTGAGTGCGGCCCGCCCCGGCCTGGCCTCTGCCTGCCGCTCCGACGCTGTCTCTGCTCGGCCACCGCCGGTCCGTGCTCCCTCTGCGGCCCTGGGGCTGGCCCGGTTCCCCTCAACCCCGCGGCCCGCTCCCCTGAGCGCGGCCGGCCTCTGTCTCCCCGCGGTTCCCGTTTACCTCTCAGCCCTGCGGCCGAGGTTCCTTCCAAAGCGCATCCAAGCCCATGGGTTCCCCTCAGCGCCCCGCGGGGGCTGGCAAGCGGGTCGTTTTCGCCGGGACAGGGATGTCCGGGCCTCGGTGCAGCGGCAAGCCTGCTGGAGAAGCAGAACCCTGTCCCGGGGCTGCTGGCTGTGTCCCGGCCACTCTGGTGGAGTCGTTTGCTGTCTTCGGCAGCTGTATTGCCTGTAGCCATGGAATGTGTGGTACAAAGACAGAGCCCTGGGGGTGAAGAGCAGTGACAGCGCGGAGGGGCTGCTGGCATTGGAGGTGCTGCTGGTTCCAGGGCTGACTTCTTTCTTTTCTTTCTTTCTTTCTTTCTTTCTTTCTCTCTTTCTCTCTCTAATGGTTGCAGCAAGCGCAGGCAGCACAGACCTTTGTCATTTCCCAACACAATTCCAGACTCCAAACGACTCATTCCACTACCAGGGGCCTCAGTTCTCCCTTTAGCCAGCAGATGAAATTCGTAGCCGTGCAGCTGGGGCTGACTTTTTCTGGTGTCATGGGAACTGTGCCATGAGGACTGGTTAAGACTGGACCATAGCCATGACGGAGCCCCACAGGGTTCCCTTCACCACTCTCCACGGCCCACTTAGCAGCAGCTTCCTGAAGAGGTCTCGGAAGGACGACGGAGAGCAGCCCCAGGACACAGAGCCAGCGGCCACAGCCGTTCGGATCACCCTGACCCTCTTCGAGCCAGACCACAAACGTTGCCCAGAGTTCTTCTACCCAGACCTACTGAAAAGCTGTCGAGGGAAAGTGAAAGGTGGTGGTCCTTCAGGAGAGAAGGTGGGTGTCCTCTTGGGGAACCTCTGTTGTAGCTCGAGGTCACAAAAATGATCAAGGGTTGGAGCACCTCTGCTACAAGGACAGGCTGAGGGAGCTGAGGGTGTTCAGCCTGGAGAAGAGAAGGCTTCAGGGAAACCTTAGAGCAGCCTTCCAGTAGCTGAAGTGGGCTACAAGGATGGAGAGAAACTGTTTACAAAGGTCTTCAGTGACAGGACAAGAAGCAATAGCTTCAAACTAGAGCAGAGCAGATTGAGATTGGATGTGAGGAACAAGTTCTGCAGCAGGAGGCTGCTGGAACACTGCAACAGGTTGCCCAGGGAGGTGGTTGAGGCCCCATGCCCAGAGATACTCAAGGTGAGGCTGGACAGAGCTCTGGGCAATCTGATCTAGTGAAGGATGTCCCTGCTGACTGCAGAGGAGGTTGGACAAGATGACATTGAAGGATCCCTTCCAACCTGCTGCGTTCTGTGATTTGCCTTGTGTGGAACTTCATGTTGGAAAGGTGATGTTGGTGGCAGAGGGTGGGATGTGATGCTCGTTCAGTTTGGAGCTGCTGGCTCTTCAGTGATGTTTGGTACCTTGCTTGCTAGCAGTGGTGAGGAGCCCTTTGCCAGGAGCTCTGTTCCAAAGAGCAGCAGCAAGCTACTGTAGCATGTGGCTGGATCTGCTTTGGGCCCTTGCTCTGCTGCACGTGAACATGTCCACCTCAGTGCTGGATGGAATCCTTTCAAATATTGCCTGACAAAGCAGTTTGGCAGTTGAAAGCCATTTCTCAGGGTACAACAGCATCCAAGCTGCTGTCACTTCTGAGCTCTGTGTTGTGGCTGTTTTGCTATCAAGAGGAAGTTGGTTGGATCCTGCTGGTTTATACTGTCACAGCTGTTTAGAAGTCAGTTGATGGTTTGTGTTGCTTTTGTTTTGTTTTGAGAGCCAGGAGAAGCAGAGGCAGGTAGCAAAGCAGATGAGAGAGCTCCTGAACCACAGAAACCCTCAGAGTTATGAAATGTTTGAGTTGGAAGGGACATTGCAATCTCATATGGTCCAACCCCCTGCACTCAGCAGGGACATCCCCACCCAGAGCAGGCTGCTCACAACCCCACACAACCTGACCTGCAGTGTTGCCAGCCATGGGGCAGCTCCCACCTCTCTGGGCAGCCTGGGCCAGGCTCTCCTCACCCTTGTTGCCAAACCTTTCTCCCTGCTCTCCGCTCTCAATCTCCCTCTGTCAGTTCAAACCATCCCCCCTTGGCCTGCTACAACAGGCCCTGCTCACAAGTCTGTCCCCAGCTTTCTGATCAGGCCCTTTGAGTTCACATGGATCTGCCTCTCCAGGTCCCTCTGGATGAATCCTACCCCTCAGACACATCACCTGCACCACTAAGCTTGGGGTCAGCTATAAACATGCTGAGGGTGCCTTGATCCTCTGCCTGGTGTCACTGGTGAAGATATTGGTCACTGCTGATTTGTCTGAGCTGCTGCCTGGCAGCTGCAGTGGTGATGATTTGCAGTGTGAGAGAACTGCCTTTGATGTGTTTGTATCTCTTATTTCCACAGAAGAAAGACCCTGCTGACCCCTTCAACGATGAAGAGAAGGAAAGGCATAAAGTGGAAGCTCTTGCTAGGAAGTTTGAAGAGAAATATGTGAGTTTATCATGTGTTGTCTCTGGTTTCACATTGGCCCTGGGCACAGGCAGTGCTGTTTGGCTTGACCAGCACCAGCTGCACTTATTTTCCTGCACTTAATCCTTCATCCTTGCTGGAAGGTGCTGGTTCTCTCTTCCTTTCCCATCTCAAGGCAGTGGGGCCATGAGAATAGTTCAGATGTGCTCTTAAATCAGAGGAGTCTGCTCAAAGGGAGTGGTGCTCTACTGGTAGTGGCAAAGAAGTTGCTGTCATTTGTAACACTTCATTTGCTTAAGCCAAAATTAATTTGTAGGCCATGGAATCTGGCAGTGTCTGGGCTCTAGGGACAGACAGTGTGAGGGGCACAGTTCTACCTCACTCAGGTCCTTTCTCCTCTTCTCACTTGATTTCCACAGGTAGCAAACCAACTACTTAAGGTTTGGCCATGGGCACCTCTGGAGAATGAGTTGCTGTCTTGCCTTGTGATAAGGATTTGACCTCTGGGTCATCTTAATGCTCTGGATGTGTGGTGCATGGAGTAAAGAGTTTGTACTGACTGTGTAGCAGTTGTGGAGAGTAAATCCATCCCTGCAGTGGCAGCAAGGTTGAAGGGACAAGTGCTGTGTCCTGCCTTTGGGACACAACAACCCCAGGAGGGGTCCAGGCTTGGGGCAGAGTGGCTGGAAAGTGGCCCAGCAGAAAAGGACCTAGGGGTGCTGGGTGACAGCTGAAGATGAGCCAAGGGGTGCCCAGGTGGGCAAGAAGGGCACCAGCAGCCTGGGCTGGATCAGCAGTGGTGTGGGCAGCAGGAGCAGGGCAGGGATTGTGCCCCTGTGCTGGGCACTGATGAGGCCACACCTCAAATAGTGGGATCAGTTTTGTGCCTCTCATCCTTTGTGCCCAGAAGGATGTTGAGGGGCTGGAGAGGTCCAGGGAAGGGTCTGGAGAAGAGAGTTGGGGAGGAGCAGCTGAGGGAGCTGGAAGTGTTGAGCCTGGAGAAGAGGAGGCTGAGGGCAGAGCTCATTGCTCTCTGCAGCTCCCTGAGAGGAGGCTGCAGCCAGGTGGAGGTTGGGCTCTGCTCCCAAGGAACAAGTGATAGAATGAGAGGGAATGTCCTCAAGTTGCACCAGGGAAAGTTTAGGTTGGGTATTAGGAAAAATTTATTCCCAGCAAGGATTATCAGACACAGGAACAGGCTGCCCAGGTAGCTGGTTGATTGCTCATCCCTGGAGGTGTTTCCAAGAGGCAGAGTGCTGTGGTGCTGAGTGCCATGGTTTAGCCTTGGTAGAATTAAAGAATGGGTGGACTGGATGAACTGAAAGGGCTTTGCCAACTAAAATGGTTCTCTGATTCTGTTCTGTAATTCTAAGGGGCACAGACCTAATTCAGCATCACCTCTGGTGGCACAGAGCCAGCCTGGCTAGCAGCTCAGCATCTGTTCCAGTTTGCTGCTGCAGTTTTGGATTCCATGTGAAAAGGCCTAGAGATGAATTTACTTCATCCTGAGATTCCAGAGACTCTCATGGGAATTAACCTTTCTTGTGAGGAGAGGCTGAGAGCATTGGGGCTGCTTAGTCTGGAGAAGAGCAGTCTGAGGGCATCTCATCAATGCTGATCAATACTTCAGAGGGTGGGTGTCAGGAGGATGGCACCAGGCTTCTTTCAGTGGTGCCCAGTAACAGGATAAGGGGTAGTGGACACAAACCTGAACATGAGGAGGAACTTCTGTAATGTAAGGATAATGAAACCCTGGAGCAGGCTACCTAGAGAGGTGGTGGAGTCTCCTTCTCTGGAGACATTCAAAATCTACCTGGATGTGTCCCTGTATGACCTTGTCCAGGTGCCCCTGTCTTGTCTGGGGGGTTCCTCATGAGGAGGAATTTTTTCCCTGCGAGGGTGAAAGAGCACTGGAGCAGGCTGCACAGGGGAGTTGTGGAGTCTCCCTCTCTGGAGATATTAAAAACCCACCAGGATGTGTTCCTGTGTGATATGCTCTAGGTGGTCCTGCTCTGGCAGGGGGGTTGGACTGGATGAGCTTTGGAGGTCCCTTCCAACCCCTAATGCTCTGTGGCTCAGATCATCTCCAGAGGTCCCTTCTAGCCTCTACCTGTGTGAGCACAGCTCTGGTTCTGCTGCTGCTAGGAGCTAAAAGCTCTCAGCCCACTTTCTGTGCAGGGGCAGTGCCAGGGCCCTGTGCCAGGGCTATCCCCATGGTCAATAGAGGAGGAGGCTGAGGAGAGTGAATCTTGTGTTGCCCAGGGTGGGAAGAGGCGCCGGAAGGACCGCATCCAGGACCTGATCGACATGGGCTACGGCTACGATGAGTCTGACTCCTTCATCGATAACTCCGAAGCTGTGAGTGCTGGGGGTGAGGTAAAATCAGCTGCCTGGGTGCAGCCTGGGCTGGCTGAGAGCCAGGATCTTGCAGGGCTGGAGAAGGAGAGCTCCTGGGGCAGCCACATGGCAGGCAAGTTTGCTGATGAAAGCAAACTGGGAGGCTTGGCTGAGACACCTGGAGGCTGTGCAGCCATTCAGCGAGGCTTGGCCAGGCTGAGAGCTGGGCAGAGAGGTTCAACAGGGATCAGTGAGAGTCCTGCACCTGGGAAGGAGCAATAAACTGCATCAGTGCAGGCTGGGAGGTGACCTGCTGGAGAGCAGCCCTGTGAAGAAGGACCTGAGAGTGCCAGTGGGCACAAAGCTCTCCATGGGCAGGAATGTGACTTGCTGGCTAAGAAGGCCAATAGGGTCCTGGGGAGCACTGAGAGGAGTGTGGCCAGGAGATGGAGGGAGGTTCTCCTCCCCCTCTGCTCTGCCCTGCTGAGACCTCACCTGGAATATTGCATCCAGCTCTGGGCTCCCCAGTTCAGGAGGGACAGGGATCTGCTGGAGAGAGTCCAAGGGAGGGCTGCAAGGATGCTGCAGGGACTGGACACTGATGAGGAGAAGCTGAGAGCCCTGGGGCTGGTTAGTGTGGAGAGGAAAAGGCTGAGAGGGGATCTGAGCAATGTCTGTCAATAGCTGAGGGCTGGGGGTCAGGAAGGAAGGGACAGGGACAGCCTCTGCTCACTTGTACCCTGGGATAGGGCAAGGGCAATGGATGGAAACTACAGCACAGGATGTTCCACCTCGACGTGAGGAAGAACTTCTTGACTGTAAGGGTCCCAGAGCCCTGGCACAGGCTGTCCAGAGGCTGTGGAGTCTCCTTCTCTGGAGCCTTTCCAGTCCTATCTGGATGTGTTCCTGTGTGACCTGAGCTAGATTCTCTGCTCCTGCTCTAGCAGGGGTTGGTCTCCAGAGGTACCTTCCAAGCCCTAACATCCTGTGAGAATGGTTAGCAGGAATGTCCATGGCCCTGCCTTGCTCCTGGGGGAGCACAGATCCTGCTCCATTCCCCGTGCAGCTCCACTCCAGGCTGGAATATCACAGCTCACAGCAGCAGTGAGGTGTTCTCTGTTGCTTGCAGTATGATGAGCTGGTTCCAGCTTCTCTCACAACCAAGTATGGAGGATTTTACATCAACTCAGGGACGCTGCAGTTCCGGCAGGCATCCGAGTCTGAAGATGACTATGTGAAAGAGAAGAAGAAGAAGTGCCCCAAGGTCAGCAAGCAGCTTGCCTCTGTTCTTTCCTCCTTTAGAGGTTGCTGGATTTGCAGCATGAGAAATGTGTTGCCATTGGAAGCAGAGAGAGCTTTGTGACTTGGTGTGGACAGAAGTCTCTTCCTGTCCCAGTACTGGATAGTAGAACAGATTGTGTCTGCACCATGAGGGTGGGGAGACCCTGCAACAGGTTGCCCAAAGAGGTGGTGGAAGCCTCATCCCTGGAAGTTTTTAAGGCCGGGCTGGATGTGGCTCTGAGCAGCCAGATCTAGTGAAAACCCATGGCAGGGGGGATGCAACTGGGTGATCCTTGAGGTCCCTTCCAACAGTTCTGTGATTCTCTGTCTGCCAAGGAGGAGGCTCTAGTGGCATTGCTTGCTTCCTAGAGCTTGAGGGCCAGCAGCTGCTTGCCCACCCTGAAAAGTCACTTAGCATTATGGGGGATGCCAAGGGTCATTCCAGGATCCTTCTCTTCCTTATCTGAGGTGTGCTGGAGGCTCTGCTGAGAAACCAGGTTCTCCTCTTCGGTGGCAATCTCTGCTGGAGCCAGACCTGTTCTAATGGTGCTGAAAAGGGGAGGCAGCAGCACCTGAGCATCCCTTCCCTGTTCTGGGTGTGCTGTGAAATGATGAAGACTCTGTGTGCTAGAAGCATAGGCATAGAGAGCTGGGTTTGGGTTCATGTGTGCAGTGGGGAGAGGGCCCAGAGGCAGTCCTGCAGGAGGTGCTTTGATGGTGCTCTGGTTATGATTTCACTTTGTGACCCCTCTCCAGAAGCGGAAGTTGAAAGATGGAGGTGAAAAAGTGAAGAAGAAGAAGAAAGATGATTCTTATGACAAGGAAAAGAAATCCAAGAAGTCCAAGTTCCCTAAAGCTGGGTAAGGAAGGGGAGGGAGTGCTTGCTGCCTGTCAGGGTCATAGGTGGCATTTGTCAGAGCTGGTGCAGGGGAGGGTGGTTTGAATGTGTGCTGCAGAAACCCCAGGAGGCCAAGCCCTGTTGCTTCTGAAGTGGGAGAACTAAGGCAGAGGGGGATTAGGGAGGGAGCAGAGCTCCACAGCCAGAGGAGCAGGAGGCAGAGCTGCCCCTGGTGTTGGTGTCTCTCAGAGCTGTATTTAGGCACTGACAATGGGAACAGTTGTTGGAGAACCTGAAGAGAAGGTAAAGGAATTTGCTTTCCTGGCTTTAACAGGCAAAAAGCTTCCAGCTGCTGTCATGGAAGCTCTGCCTTGCCTCAGTTCTTCTGCACTGGTGCATTTCCCAGCCTTGCTTGCAGGAAAAGTGCAGGCAGCTAACCAGGAGCAGAACTTGCTGGAGGCACTTCAAGCTCGGTTGCCTCTTTGCAGTGAGGGAGCTCAGCCTCTCCTCCAGCCCGAGCAAGCAGCACAACCATGAGATCTTAAGAGACCATGGAGCATTCTACATGGTGTAGATGGTCAAGGAGCTGAGACTTAGCAGGCTGCAAGCCATGGCTGGAGTGAGCTGAGATGAAGTTATCCTTGTCTTTTCCCCTTCCTCTTGGACTCATTTCAGTTCCCTTTCCTCCTCCATCCCTGTGTTTGCAGCTTTACAGCACTGAATGCGAGCAAGGAGAAGAAGAAGAAGAAGTACTCTGGTGCTCTGAGTGTCAAGGAGATGCTGAAGAAGTTTCAGAAGGAGAAGGATGCTCAGAAGAAAAAAGATGAAGAGCAGAAAGCAGTGACTCCTTCACCAGCAGAGCCTCCAGCATCGAGGGAGGCAGAGGCTGTGCCTGACCCTTTGCTCTCACTTTTTGGCCACGCCAGTGACAATGACCTGCTTCAGGCAGCCACAGCCATGGACTCCTTAACTGACCTGGACCTGGAGAGGCTCCTCAGTGAGTCTCCAGGAGGCAGTCCCTTTCCTGAGGTGGATGATGGCAGCGATCCCGTGGGGGCAGGCTTGGAGCAGGATTTCAAGCAGCCTCCATCCCTGCCCGAGGGCCTGCCAGCCCCTCTGGAGAAACGCATCAAAGAGCTGGCCCAGGTATGGCCCTTCCTGCTGGGGCAGGAGGCTTCTGTGGGTGCTGGAGGTGGGGGGCAGCTCTGCAGGGCTTCTGTACCTTCACCCAGGACAGACAAACAAAGGGGCTGAGTTTGGACACAGTGCTCTGGCAGTTGCCTCCTAAGGCTTTAGCCCTGCTCTGAAACTGCAGGAGCTGTTCCATCTGTCCCCACCACAGAATTCCAGTATGCTGGGGGCTGGAAGGGACCTCTGGAGATCACCCAGCCCAACCCCCTGCTCAAGCAGGGCACCCACAGCAGCTTGCCCAGGAGCACAGTACCCAGCTGGCCTTGGAAGCTCTCCACACAAGGACACTCCACAGCCTCTCTGGGCAGCCTGCTCCAGGCCTCCAGCACCCTCACAACAAACAACTTTGTAATCCTGCTCAGCTGGAAACCCCTGGGTACCAGTTTGACCCCATTGCCCCTTGTCCTGTCCCTGGGCACCACTGGCAAGAGCCTGGGCCCAGCCTCTTGCCCTCCACAGCTCCTTTAGCTCTTGCTGAGCATTGCTCAGCTCCCCTCTGGGGCTGCTCTTCTGCAGGCTCTCAGCCCCAGGGCTCTCAGCCTCTGCTCCTCCCAGAGCTGCTCCAGGCCCCTCAGCAGCTTTGCAGCCTCCCCTGGACTCTCTCCAGCAGTTCTCTGTCTCTTCTGAACTGGGAAACCAAAACTGGACTCTGGACTCCAGCTGTGGCCTGACTAGGTCAGAGCAGCCCTAATGGCCTTCTCCTGGTCTCCTGTCCCACACAGGAAATCTTTGGCTGTGGTGCCTCATGGTGAATCCCAGCCTTGTCTCCCAGCCTTGCCTCCCTCCCTGCTCAGCAGACACAGCCCTTGGCAGTTGTCTTCTCTTGGAATTCTTTTCCTGCTGGACATACTTTCCTGGGTGTGAGGTTTTGGGCAGCACTCTGTGCAGCAGTCATGGCTCAGGAAGCTTCCTCTTTTTTTAATTTTTTTTCTCCTGGTTTCCATGGTGTTGACTTGGAATGACACAGCCCCTGGGGCTGCTGCTCTTGGCTTGGTGTCCACATTGGTCTGGAAAGCCTGGTGAGAGGTCTCCCTATCCCTCATTACATGTGATGAGGATGAGCTGGCCTGTCCCAGGGATATGCTCTACACCCCCCTGACTCAACCTAACAGCTCTAGTGTGAAGTTAAACCCATGCCCTACAGCTGTCCCTCTCCCCAGCCCAAAGAACCCCATGGCCACCAAAGACACTCCTTGGCTATTCCACCAAGCTCTGCAGCACCTGCCTGCTACAGCTGGGCTAAAAGCTGACACTGTTAACAGGCTCCTTGTGGAATATTCAGTGCAGGAAGTCTAAGGGATTCAAGGGGAAAGTCCACAATGGGAAGATCTATGGGCAGGGCATGGTCTCACCAGTTCAGATGGCAGGCTTGGACTAAAGCTGAGGAGGTGTGAGATGGAGAGGACACCACCTCTCAAATAGTTGTTGACAGTGGCAGCTTTTAGGCCATCTGCAGCAGCCAGAGGGGGCAAGGCTTGGAGCTTGGTGGAATAAACCTGGTTTGTGATCTTTCTGGAGTGATTTAAACTCTCCTTGTGCCTGTGTGGGAGCTGCTGGTGACTTGTGTTAATCTGCTCATTTCCAGGCTGCCAGAGCTGCAGAGGGAGAAGGCAAACAGAGATTCTTCACTCAGGACATCAACAACATCATCCTGGAGTAAGTGGCACCAGGAGAGGGGGAGATGATTAGGCAGAGCAGTTTTGTTCAGGCTTTACACATGTCCTCCCCACAGAATGTGCCCAGGGTAGCATGGAGGCCTCCTAGAAATGGCCATCAGAGGAGATCTGATGTTTCACTGGGGCAGGAGAATGTTGGAAGGGACATAGCCAGGCTTCCTCTTCTCAGGATGATGCTTCTTGTCCATGCACTTAAATTGAGCCATTTGAGGAGCAATTCCAGCTTGATCCAAGAAGTCCCTCCCTGGCAGACATCAGGCAGCTGTGTTCAGGTGACAAGTGGTGTCCCTCAGGGGTCTGCACTGGGACCATTGCTGTTCAGTGTCTTTATCAGTGCCACAGGCAGAGAGGTGGAGGCACCCTCAGCATGGTTGCAGATGGCACCAAGCTAAGTGGTGTGGTTGGTAAGGCTGAAGGATGGGATGGGTGCCAGAGGGACCTGGACAGGCTGCAGAGGTGGCTGAGGAGAGCCTCAGGAGTTGCAACAAGGCCAAGTGGAAGGTTCTGCAGCTCTTGAGATCAATCCAGACTGGGAGTGATGAGGTTGAGAGCAGCTTTGCAGAGAAGGACTTGGGGGTGCTGGTGGGGGAGAAGCTGGACAGGAGCCAGCAATGGGCACTGGCAGCACAGAAGGGCAAGGGCAGCCTGGGCTGCATCCAAAGCAGAGTGGGCAGAGATGGAGAGAGGGGATCCTGCCCCTCTGCTCTGGGGAGACCTCACCTGCAGGGCTGGGGCCAGCTGTGGACCCCAAAACAGGAAGGACCTGGACCTGCTGGGTTGGGTCCAGAGGAGGCCACAAAGATGATCAGAGGCTGCAGAACCTCTGCTGTGCAGACAGGCTGGGAGGGTTGGAGCTGTTCAGCTGGAGAAGAGAAGGCTCCAGGCAGACCTCAGAGCTGCATTTCAGTACCTGCAGGGGACCTGCAGGCAGGCTGGGGAGGGACTGTTCAGAAGGGCCTGTGGGGACAGGCTGAGGGCAATGGTTTGGAACTGGAGCAGGGCAGAGTTAGGTTGGACACCAGGAAGAAGCTCTGCACAGTGAGGATGGGGAGAGACTGGCACAGGCTGCCCAGGGAGGTATCTGAGGTCCCATCCCTGGAGACTTTCAATGCCAGATTTGATGTGTCCCTGGGCAGCCTGCTTTGATGTGTCCCTGCTGCCTGCAGGGGGGTTGGACAAGATGCCCTTGGAGGGTCCCTCCCAACCTGATTCACTCTGTGATTCTTTGCTATTGAAGTCCTCTGCTCCATGGAACATTTGGCAGCTGGGACGAGGCTGCTGCCTTCAGCTGCAGGAGCTCAGTTCCACTGCCCTGTGGTTAGGAGTCTCCCAGTTCCACAGTGCCAGTGTTGCTGTGGGGAATGGCTTCATTCTTCTCCAGGTGCCTGGGGAGAGCTACTGAAGGTGCCCAGCTCTGTCCCTGCGCCCAGGCTTCTGTGCCATAAAGGCTTCTCAAGGCACTCAAAGGGAGTTTGGAGTCTGTTTCCCTCTTGTGAGTGGTGATTGGCAACTTGCAGCCCTCCAGTGCACAGACAGGCCAGATCTGGCCTCAAACTGGGCCCTTCTAATCACAACCAGGAGGGATTCAGATAGGTTTGGGTGGCTGTGCTGTAGACTCAGAGGGTTTACACCCACTGAGACACTGAGATGGCTTCAAAAGTTGCTTTCCTGAGTTCCAGAGGTGGGATTGGCACACACTGTGCACTCTGACCTCCTCACTGGAGAGCAAGGTTGAGGCCAAGGTGTGAGGATGGAGCAGTGCACTTCTTGCTGCATCTCCTGATGCTGGTGCAGTGCAGCTTCAAATAGGCAGTGGGCACAAACCTGAACACAAGAAGTTCCATCTGGACAGGAGGAGGAAGTTCTGGACTGTGAGGGTGGCAGAGCCCTGCAGCAGGCTGCCCATGGAGGTGGTAAGTCTCCCTCTCTGGAGACTTTCAAGACCCATCTGGATGTGTACCTGTGTGACCTGCCATGCTTGATCCTGCTTTGGCAGAGGGGTTGGATTTGATGCTCTCCAGAGGTCCCTTCCAAACCCTCCATGCTGTGGTTCTGTGACAGATGCAGGATCAGTGAGGCTGCTGCCATCCTTTTGTTCCTCTTCCAGGTTCTCTGGCACAGTCTGGGACAAAGGGCTTGAGTCTGCAGACTCTTGAAATCTAAAGAATCATGGAATCAGGGACAGGTTTGGGCTGCAGGAGACATTTAAAGCTCATCCAGTCCAACCCCCTGCACTCAGCAGGGACATCCCCACCCAGAGCAGGCTGCTTACAGCCCCACACAACCTGACCTGCAGTGGTGCCAGCCATGGGCAGCTCCCACCTCTCTGGGCAGCCTGGGCCAGGCTCTCCCCATCCTCAGTGCCAAACCTTTCTCCCTTCTCTCCACTCTCAGTTTCCCTCTGTCAGTTCAAACCATCCCCCCTTGGCCTGCCACAACAGGCCCTGCTTACAAGTCTGTCCCCAGTTCTCTTCTGGCCCCTTGAAGCACTGCAAGGCCACCAGGAGGTCTCCCTGGAGCCTTCTCCTCTGCAGGCTGACCGAGTCCAGCTCTCTCAGCCTGGCTTTGTAGAAGAGGTGCTCAGCTTGTCCATTTTCCCTCTCTCCTGCAGCTCGCCAGGCTGCTTCTGAGTGGCCTTTGTGTTCCCTAGAGCAGGCCTGGCTGCTGACTGCTGTCTCTGTCTCCTTCCTCAGCATAGAGCTGCAGACGCGGGAGCTGAACAGCCAGGTGCGCTCCGGGGTCTATGCCCACCTGGCTGCCTTCTTCCCCTGCAGCAAGGACACTCTGGTCAAGCGTGCCCGCAAGCTTTATCTCTACGAGCAGGTGAGTGACTCCTCAGCAGGGCCCTGACTCATGCCCATGGCCCTCACTCTGCTCTCCAGGGCACAGCTGTGCTCCACCTGCCATGGCGGTGCCCTCCGCTGTGCATGGCTCAGGCCTCCTGTCTGCTGGTGTGAGCTCAGAACGGCTCTTGCCCTCCAGGGTTGGTTTTCTCATCTGGAAGATGCCACCCTGGGGCTTCAATCTCTTGTGTGGTTGTTGCAGGGTGGTCGACTGAAGGAACCCCTGCAGAAGCTAAAGGAAGCCATTGGAAGGGCCATGCCGGAGCAGATGGCCAAATACCAGGAGGAATGCCAGGTCCATACTCAGGCCAAGTTTGCCAAGTAAGCTTCTTGTTTGTGCTTGTAGCTCTTCTCAGCAGGCTCCCTGGAACGTTCAGGCTGCTCTCAGGAAGTTTGCCACCTATTTCTGAGTCCAAAAATTGCTGATGGGCATTAAGTGGGGGGGCGGGGCTGAGGACAAGACTCCTTGAGAGCTCCAGGAGAGCTGGGGAGGGACTTTGGACAAGGGCTGTGGGTGCCAGGGTGAGGGACAATGGCTTTGAGCTGGGAGAGGGGAGACTGAGAGTGGAGATGTGGAAGAAATTGTTTGGAGTGAGGGTGGGGAGAGACTGGCACAGGTTGCCCAGGGAGGTTGTGGATCACAAGGATCTACCAGGATGCTGCAGGGACTGGAGCACTGCCTGATGAGGAAAGACTGAGAGCCCTGGGGCTGGTTAGTGTGGAGAGGAGAAAGCTGAGAGAGGATCTGAGCAATGTCTGTTAATATCTGAGGGCTGGGGGTCAGGAAGGAAGGGACAGGGACAGCCTCTGCTCACTTGTGCCCTCGGATAGGGCAAGGGCAACGGATGGAAACTACAGTACAGGATGTTCCACCTTGACATGAAGAAGAACTCGTTGACTGTAAGGGTCCCAGAGCACTGGCACAGGCTGCCCAGAGAGGCTGTGGAGTCTACTCTGGAGCCTTTACATCCAGACAGGGCTGGGTTCTTGTGTGACCTGTGCTGGATTCTCTGGTCCTGTTCTGGCAGGGGGTTAGACTGGAAGGTCTCCAGAGATCCCTTCCACCCCCTAACATCCTGTGAGCCTGCAGTTGAATCCCCATCCCTGGAGGGGTTTCCAAGAGGCAGAGATGTGGTGCTGAGGGCCATGGCTTAGCCCCAGCCTTGGCAGAGTCAGAGAATGAAGAAGCTTAAAGGGCTTCCATGATTCTATTGTGTAATCTCTGTCTCCATTTCAGGCTGCTGGAAGAGGAGAAGGACAAGGAGCAGCGAGATCGAGTTTGCTCTGAGGATGAGGAGGATGAAGAGAAGGGAGGGAAGCGCCCTGCAGGGCCACGGAAGAAGTTCCAGTGGAATGATGAAATCAGGTTTGCATCATTTAGATCCTAAGTGGGCTTGGGCCTTGTCTCCTCCTGTGCAGCTGAAAGTGCAGGAGCAGTTTGGGGTTTGCATCTTGTAGCTGGAGCAGTGTGGATCATCTGAGGGAAGGTCTGTGGCTAACTGTGCTCTTTGTGCCAGGCCACTCTGGCATCTGGAGCCTTCTGCACGTGACAAAATGCCAAGCCAGCTCTGAGTGCAAGTTCATAAAACTCTGTGCAGGCTGCAAAAGAGAGGGACAGTTGGTGGGGAAAAGGAGGAGTTCAGCTGAACTGCTCAAATCACACAGGCTTGGACTCTTAGAGCAGGCTCCCTGGAATCTCCAGACTGCTCTCAGGATGTTTGCCACCTATTCCCTGAGTCAGGAATTGTTGATGGGCATTAAGTAGGAGGTTGGGGCTGTACAGCTCAGAGAAGAGTTTAAGGAGACCTTAAAGCAGCCTTGCAGTGTTTGAAGGTGGCTCCAGGACTGGGGAGGGACTTTGGACAAGGGCTGGGAGGGACAGGATGAGGGTCAATGGCTTTGAGCTGGGAGAGGGGAGACTGAGAGGGGAGAGGAGGAAGAAATTGTTTGCAGTGAGGATGGGGAGAGACTGGCACAGGTTGCCCCTAGAGGTTGTGGATGACAGAATCATGTTCTATGATTCCATGGTCTACAACCTCCCTGGAGATGTTGAGAGCCAGGCTGGATGAGGCCTTGAGCAACCTATGCTGGTGGTAGTTGTCCCTGGTTGGACCTGGATGATCTTCAGTGTCTTTCCAGTTCATTCTGTGCTTGATTGGAGGTGTCTCTGCTCATGATCTAGGTGATCTTGAAGGTCCCTTTCAACCCAAATCATTCTATGAACTCATGATTCTGGTTGTGGAAGCAGTTAACACTTGTGGGGGTTGCTGCCCCTGGCACCCAGGGCTCTGCTGAAGAACAGAGCATGGGGAGAAAGGGTGAGTGGGAGAGGGTAACATGAGAACCACTCCTGTTGTCTTCTTCATCTTGGTCCACAAGGGATTGGGTTGCTGCTCCCTGCATGATTCCTTTAGGTCAAAGCAAGCTTCACCTCCTGCCTTCTCCTTGCCTCAGTGTGAAGCTCTGCAGAGTGCTCTGCCTGGGGCCCTGGCACTGCTTCACCACCTCTGCTGCTGCAGGAGGTTGAAATAGGCAGGGCTCAGGACACTTTTCTGCTGACACTTGGTTGTGTGTGCCAGGAACCTGCCTTTTCCCTTCCTCTGCCCTGCAGAGACAGAGCAGGGTCAGGTTTGTTAGCAGAGAGGTTCTCCAGGGCTCTTTTATCCAGCTGGACCTCACCTCCAGCTGGGGCAAGGCATCCACCTAACCCTCTCTGAAATCTTCCTGTTCTTCAGGGAGCTGCTTTGCTATTTGGTGAGGATTAAGTTGGCTGGTTCTGACCTTGACAAGAATAAGGCTCAGTCTCTAGAGGATTATGTGAAGACCTTCCTGGCTGGAGAGGTGAAACCCCTTTGGCCAAAAGGCTGGATGCAGGCCAGGTGAGCAAGACCCAGGCTGTGCTGCAGGGCATTCCTTGTCCTAAGGAATTTCTTGTCCTACCCCTGCTGCTGGGTTAGGTTGGAGTGCTCAGGACCCTGTCCTCTGGAGGTGTGGAAATCTCCAAGGATGGGTGGGGATCAGCACAGCATCTCCAGGCCTCTGTTCTGCTACTTGCTCGCTCTTCATGGGGTCTTTTCTCCTCCTTTCCCATCACAGCTGCCTTTGCTGCACTGAACTCTTTGCTTTTCACTCTGCACCTCTAAGAAGGGTCTGGTTCCATCTGTCTCCCTCCTGCTCCTTAGGTGGTGACAGGCTGCCCTTGGAGCCCTCCTTGGTCTGCTCCTTTTCCAGGCTAAGCCACCCCAGTTCCCTCAGCCTCTCCTTGTGTATCCTGTTGCCCTGTTCCTGTCTCCAGCTTGTCAACCTCTCCTGTACTTGGGGACTCTGAACCTGGGGGCTGCATCCAGAGGTCACCTCACCAGCGTGAAACAGTGCAACAAGCACCTGAGCTGTGCTCTGGCCAATACCTGCCAGTGCCTCCTTAGCTCTCAGCCCAGGGTCATGGCCAGCTGGCCCACCATGGCTCCCAGGTCCTTTGCTCAAGGCTGCTGCATCCCTGGGCAGTGCCCAGCCTGTGTTGCTCTGTGAGGTTTTGCCATCCCAGCCTCAGGACTTTGCCTTTGTCACGTTCCTGGCAGTGACAGCCCTCCCCTCCAGCCTGTTGAGGTCCCTGGCAGTGGCACCCCTGCCCTCCAGCATGCTCTCCCCACTCCTCCTGCTTTCAGTTGCCCCTCAATCTTATGGACAGTGCAGTCTGGGCTGCCAGGCAGGTTGGAAGTGACCCTGCTGAGCAGTCTTGGCCCCCATATTGATCTCTGACAGTGCCAAGGTACAAGGCAGAGGTGGGCCTGAGGTGAGGCTACCAGCTCTTGGCTCCTCAGGTGTTTGCCAAAGGATCCCTTTGATCACAAGGTGCAGGCACTTTGGGAAGTCTTCCCTGGAGTATTCCCCAAAGGAAGCAGAGCAAACAGTTTCAGGGGCCTATGGATTTGCACGAATTTGATGTGGTTTTCTTGACCTTATCTGGTGCCTTCCCTGCTGTTTCCTGCTCTTCCATGCTCTCTGTCAGCCATGGCTCTGAGCTGACACTCACCAAGGTTTTGCACCACTCTTCAGTCTTACTGCTGGGCTCTGTTTCTTTAAATGCAAAGAGCTGAATGTGGGGGGTTTGGGGGTTGATGAAGGAAGAAGGAAGTGCCAGCTCTTGAGGAGTGGTGATCACAGATCCACTTGGAAAAGTCTCTGGCTGCCTGTTGCTGCTACCAGTGCACCAGAAGTGCATTAAGGTGCATGGTTATGGTGTCCAGGAGTTGAATGAAGCCATTAGGAGGTGGGTACAGATTCCTGCTGAGTTAATGAAGGCCTGGCCTGAGGGCCTTGGCTTGCCACCTTTTGTTGGAGTAAAAGGAAATGAAAATATTTTAACTCCTAATTTGTAGATGAAGCAGTACTTAGGCATGCAGAGGTTCCCTAAGGCTCACTGCAGGAGAGGCTTCCAATTGGAACTATCTACAGAATGACTAAATCAAACCAGTTCTCCTGGTTGCTTTCCAGTGGCTCAAGTACAAGAGTTTCTCCTGCTGGGACTTGATGGAGTTGGACTTGATGATCTTTAAGATCATCCCTGGTAAGCTCTGGTAAGACCTCACCTGGAGTACTGCATCCAGCTCTGAAGTCCTCAACAGAAAAAGGACATGGACCTGATGGAGAGGTAGTCCAGAGGAAGCCACAAAGATGATCAGGGGATTGGAGAACCTCTGCTGTGGGGACAGGCTGAGGGAGTTGGGACTGTTCAGCTGGAGAAGAGAAGGCTTCAAGGAGACCTTGGAGCAGCCTTCCAGTGCCTGAAGGGGCTACAAGCAGGCTGCAGAGGGACTGTGCCCAAAGGCCTGCAGGGACAGGACCAGGGCAATGGTTTGAAATGAGAGCAGAGCAGATTGAGGTTGGATGGGAGGAACAAATTCTGCAGCAGGAGGCTGCTGGAACACTGCAACAGGTTGCCCAGGGAAGTGGTTGAGGCCTCATGCCTGGAGATACTCAAGGTGAGGCTGGACAGGGCTGTGGGCAACCTGCTCTAGTGGAGGATGCCCCTGCTGAGGGGGTTGGACTGGATGAGCTTTGGAGGTCCCTTCTAACCCAATCCGTTCTATGATCTTTATGGGTCCTTTCCAACCTGAAATATTCTCTGATTTTCGTGGTTTAAAGACCAAGGGTGCAGAAGACAGAGCCACAAAGAAGAGGAGGAAGGGATTGACAGCACTGGGAGAGCTGTAAACAAGCTGATGGCCAAGTCAGCTTCATTTACTGTCACCATGAGCACAGGAATTCATCTTGATGAGCAGAATATCAGCTTTGTCTCTGAGTTCAGAGAGCTCCTGCCTTGAGTCTGGCTTCTCAAGTAGCACTAAAAGGTGGCTACCAGGACCTGAGGTTAAAAGAAGCTGGCTTTTGAAGA
This sequence comes from Ramphastos sulfuratus, assembly GCA_013399055.1. Taxonomy (NCBI): domain Eukaryota; kingdom Metazoa; phylum Chordata; class Aves; order Piciformes; family Ramphastidae; genus Ramphastos; species Ramphastos sulfuratus. The sequence continues at coordinate 43,488 of WBNM01029169.1, read as the reverse complement.
GGACAAGGGTGACAATAAGCCTTGTCCAGCTGCTGGGACAGCCCCGAAGGTGTATCTACAACCTTCTCACCCTGCCATCTAAGGTGGCAGCTGGTTGAGGTGAAGCAGGGTGAGAGTTTTGGTTTCCTTGGCTCAATTTCTGATTGTAGTTAGTTAACAGTGACAGAAGAAGTTGTGCTGGTGGAAGAAGTCACCTCAGCTGCCTGCTGGGGAGGTTAAGGTGACAGGGAGGTGCAATGTGCTTCTGCTCTGCATTGATGTGCTTGAGGCAGGGGAGGGTGACCTTACTCCTTGCAAGTCCTTGAAGAGCTGTTGGCTGAGCTGCCAGCTCTTGGCCTGATCCCTGGCAGCAGTGACACCCATCCTGACTGACTGCCCTGCCCTTCCAGAGCTTTCTCCTTATCCCACCAGCTGCCTTTGTGGCCTCCCCAGTGCCTCTGAGCAGAGAGGGAACTGCCTGTGGGGGGAGCTCAGGAAGAGCTTCTTGAAGAAAGGAATCAAGATTTGTCTACTCTCTGTGGTTCCAACTTGGACTCTCTGTGAGTCCAAGTCCCCTGCTGTCCTATGCAGCTCTTCCCTCCAGGGATCCCAGCTGCTGTGCTGGCCCTTGCTGGCTGTCCCTTCTCACTGCTCTCTTCCCTTCCCAGGACACTGTTTAAGGAGAGCAGGCTCGCACACGGACACCTCCCATCGGCCCTGTGAGTATCCTCTGGAGTGACAGCAGCTAGCACCTGGCTGGATCCTGCAGGAGCAGCTCAGCTCCTGGCAGATGGCTCAGCACTGCTGGGAGAGGAGCTGTTGGGGGGACACACCTCCCAGCAGCAGCCTTCCAGAGATGCTTTAGCTCAGAGAAGCCAGGTTGGGAGCAGGCTGTGGGCAGGCCTCTCTGCTGGACTCTGAGGTTGGTCCTCACTGGCTTCTGGATTCCCTCTTTGTTGTTGCCCAGTTAAAAGAGGGCCACAGTGAACTCAAGCTGGTGAAGGTGGGGGCAGCAGGCTGGCAGGTGGCCAACCCAGGAGAGCCATCAGAACCCAGCTGGGCAGGTGCTGGAATGACAAAGGGTCTCATGGATCTTGCTTGTGGTGGACTGGATGGCACAGGGTCAGGCTGGTGTCTGAGAGATGGTCCTGTTCTTGGCATTGGAAGTCACCTGGTTACTCCTCAGAGCACCCAGAGTGGTTCAGGCTGTCCAGGAGATCATCTCTGCCTGGGGCAAGACCCAAAGCAGTAATGGTCATCGCTAGGTCTTGCTGCTCACTGGAGCAGGACCTTTTGGGGCCCAGGGGCAAAGCAAATGTTAAGAGAGCCCTGTGGTGAGAACAGCCACCAGGTGAAGGGCAAGATGGACCTCAGAGAGGTGACTCCAGAAAGGATGGTGATCAGAGGAGGGTAAAGCAAGGATGGGTTGTTCTAGTTGGAGGTGTTTCTGCCAAGATGACCTCTGAGGGTCCGATCTCAACCCAGTGCAAGCTGTGAAGTGTGAGGGACAGCAAGAAACAGAGCTTGGAACCCTCTTTCCCTCAGCCCTCACTCAGCACTGCCAGGATCTCTCAGCTGTGCCCCTGGCAGATGCTTTTGCATCCTTGAATTCTTCTGGGACCCTAAAAGAAGGGTTGGGACTTTTCTCCATGGCAGCCTCTGGACTGGTTTCTCTCTGGGCATTGCCCTGGCTGGCTCAGCAGAGGGGTTCCTCTGGTAGCTCCTCAGCCTGCCGAGTGCTTTCCCTGCTCTGCCACCGTTTCCAGCCTCTGCTCCACTCCCCCTGTGTGGGATTTGGGGCTTCCCACAGCACCTACTGAATGTGATATGGTTTTGGATCACAGCAAACTGAGATGCTGCCTCGGTGCCCTGGCTTCTTTGCACAGCCTCAGTGGATCACCCATCAGCAGCCTGCTTCCTAGCTGCTGCCTTCCCTGGGGGCCCGCAGTCAGCTCTGTTTCTTTTGTCTCACTCCAAACAGGGCGAAGAAGAAGGTTCTAGCTCCTGCCAAGGCGAAGGTGAAGGTGAGCTCTTGATCCCTGCTTCTCTGCCTGACATAGACCAAGGGGCAAGTGGCTGCCACCTGAAACCCTCTTTGGGCCACCGCAAGGAAGTTGTCTGGAGGAGGAGGCAGTGCTGGGCTTGGAAAAACGGCTGCAACTGAAATGGATGGCAGCGCCCAGCCCCGCCCCGCCTCCCCCTCCCC
>WBNM01029169.1:0-40245 GCA_013399055.1 Ramphastos sulfuratus | reverse complement strand
TATGATTTCCTTCCAGGACTCTTCCTCCTGCAAGCCAGAGAAGAAGATCTCTGTTTCTATTCCTTCCATGCACTCCAGCAGCACCTTAGCTCTGTCTGCAGAGTCCCAGGGAGCAGCTGTGGGCATCAGTGCCCAGACCAGAGAACTCTTGTCCCTTGGGACAGCCCAAGCAGCCAGCAGCAGTGGCACTCCTGCCACCTTCAAGGATGACTCCTTGGATGAGGACTTAATCCGAAACCCCACTTCCTCCCTGGAAGCAGTCTCGAAGGAGCTGGCTGTGCTGAACAGCAGAGCAGCAGGCAGCCCTGACTTCACTCTTCCTGCAGCTCCAAAAGCTCCACCAGAGAAGATCCCAACCCTTGCATCCTCAGAGGAGAAGAGGACATTTCCAAAGCCCAACCCTTCCCCTACATCATCTTCTGGTACCCTCCAGTCTCCTCTGAACTTCTTGGCTGAGCAGGCCCTGGCCTTGGGGCAGTCTGCTCAAGACAAAAAGACAGAGAACCCCAGCTACAAGGAAGTCTCCTGCCAAGCCTCTCCCAGCAAAGCCCTTCCCGATGCACACCAGGCTAAGCAGAAGCACCACAGCCTGGCCCGGCCCAGCCCCAGCCCCGGCGTAGCCTCGCAGCTGAAGGTCTTCCACTCGGGCAGTCAGCTCCAGAAGACCTTCACCTCCCCAGCTCCCTTTGTCAAACTGCAGCATCCCAAATCCTCCTCGTCCTCCTCCTCCCCGCTGCCCCAGCGCTCCCTCCTGCCACAGGTCAAATCTTCAACCAAAGCTCAGAGCTTCCATTCCTCCACATCTTCAGGCAGCAGCCAGAATGCCAGCAGCTCCCACAAGAGCCCAGGCTCGGCCTCGGCGGCTCTCGGCTACGCGGGGAAGCACTCGAGCAGCTCTGGCTCTTCAGGACAGGCTTACAAATCCCCCTTTGTGGCTGGTTCCCTCTCCAAGCACGGGGCTTCTTCCAGCAGCTCCTCAGCTGGCACTTCTGCCAGCCAGGGTTGCTCCCCTGGCAGCCTGCTGCCCTCTGTGCAGCCTCCCTCCTCGGGCCAGCCCTCCAGCCGCCCCTCCTCCAGCTCCTCGCTGAAGAAGACTCCAGTTTCACAGAAGCTGACTCTGGTGGCACCTCCTGGAGGTTCCAATGGAGATTCCAGTGGGGGCACTCAAGGGGTGGCCAAGTTGCTGACCTCCTCCCTAAAGCCAGCTGTTGTTAGCAGCGCTGCCTCTTCTACCTCTGTGCCGGTAAGCAGCGGGTGCTGGCCCAGCCTGCAGGTGGGGGAAGGGGTGGAGTGGTGCCAGGGCCAGCTCCTAACTCCTTCAGGCCTGCCCATGAAGCGAGGGCTGCAAAAGATTGTCCTCAGACTCTTGATTTACTCTCTGGATGTTGGGTCAGGGAGTCCTGGCCTTTGACATGGTTTCATATTCCAAGATTCAAGCTCTCGTTGGCAGCTGAAAGCCAAGCCCCTGCTATGGCACCTGCCAGCCTGTGGGGCTTGGTACTTCTTGCCCTGGCTTTGCGACTTATGGCCACAGCAGAGGTCTTGTTTGGGACAGGAGGAAGGTCAGGGAGGCAAGTTAGCAGGAGAGCCAAAAATCAGTGCCTAAACTGACACCAGCCTGGCCTGAATTGGCACTGGTGTGGGCAGCAGGAGCAGGACAGGGATTGTGCCCCTGTGCTCAGCACTGCTTAGACCACACCTTGAAGCCTGGGTTCAGTTTTGTTCCCCTCACTCCCAGAAGGACGTTGAGGAGCTGGAGCAGGTCCAGAGAAGGGCAACAGAGCTGGGGAAGGGTCTGGAGAAGAGGGCTGGGGAGGAGCAGCTGAGGGAGCTGGGGGTGTTGAGCCTGGAGAAGAGGAGGCTGAGGGCAGAGCTCATTGCTCTCTGCAGCTCTCTGAGAGGAGGCTGCAGCCAGCTGGGGGTTGGGCTCCTAAGGAACAAGTGACAGGAGCAGAGGAAATGGCCTCATGTTGTCCCAGGGGAGGTTCAGGTCAGACATGAGAAGAAACTTCTTCACTGGAAGGGTTGTCAAGCCCTGGCCCAGGCTGCCCAGAGAGGTGCTTGAATGCCCATCCCTGGAGGTGTTTCCAGGAGGCAAAGCTGTGGTGCTGAGGGCCATGGCTCAGCCCCAGCCTGGGCAGAATTAGGGAGTGTTTGGACTGGATGAGCTTGAAGGGCTTTGCCAACTGCAGTGATTCTGTGATTGCAGGATTCCATGAATTAGTTGTTAATTAGGTCCATTACTCCTCTTTGCCACAACTAACCTCTAGAACAAACACCCCTAGTCAGGGGCTGTCATCTGCACCTTCCTGCCCACTTTGCCTTGGTGGTTATCTCTGACTCCTTCCTCTTGCTCCCAGTTCCTTCCAGTAACCTCCTGAAGTGATGTTTGAAACCCAGCTGAGGGACACAGCATGGAATTGAGAGTCTGAGTCTGCTGGGCTGTGTCAGCTCAGGGAGGCCTCCTGGGTGGACTGGTGTCACTCACTCAGTGTTTGTCGTGGTCTAAGGGCCTTGATTTTCATCTGGAGTCAGAAAAGAGCCCTTCTAATGCTCTGCTGGTGGTGGCTGCTCATAAGACCATGGAACTGTTGAGGTTTGAAGGGACATTTGAGATCATCAGGTCAGACTGCAGAGTGGGTTGAGAGCAGCCCTGAAGAAAGAGCCTTGGGGGTGTTGGGTGCTGAGCAGCTCTCCAGAAGCCAGCAGTGCCCTCATGCAGCCCAGCAGGCAGCTGTGTGCTGGGCTACAGCCAGAGGAGTGTGGGCAGAAGGTAGGGGATTGTGCCTCTGGACTCTGCTTTGCTCAGACCTCACCTCCAATCCTGTCTCCAGTGCTGCTGTCCCCAGCAGAAGAAAGACTCAGAGCTGCTGGAATGAGGCCATAGGAGGGCACAAAGATGATCCCAGGGCTGGACCCGATCTGCTGTGAGCACAGGCTGAGGGAGATGAGGGGGTGCAGCCTGGAGAGGAGAAGGCTCCAGGGGGACCTCAGAGCTGCCTCCCAGTGCCTGAAGGGATCCTGCAGGAAGGCTGCAGAGGACTTTAGCTGAGGGTGTCTGAGACAGGCCAAGGGGGAATGGTTTGGAGCTGAGGCAGAGCAGGGTTAGAGTGGAACTGAGGAAGAAGTTCTGCAGTGTGAGGATGCTGAGAGTCTGGCACAGGCTGCCCACGAAGGCTGTGGGTCAAGGAATCACATCTGTGATTCTGTGATCCACAACCTCCCTGGAGGTGTTCAAAGCCAGGCTGGACGAGGCCTTGAACAGCCAGGCCTAGTTGAGGGGTGTCCTTGCTCTTCACTGAGAGCTGAAGTCATTCCCCAGTGGGCTCTGCTGCCATGGCAGAGATCTCAGATGACATTCACAGACTTTGGTGCCTGAAATGGTCAGCAGTGATGTGGTGACCAACACGAGGAGGAAGCATCCTCCTTGAAGCTCACAGGCAGTGTGGGAGCTTCTCCTTGACTGAGTGGAGGCACACTTCTAGAGTGAGGGAATAACAGAAGCAAATCCAGTGTGGTCAAGCTGAAGAGCCTAGCATCTGGATGGCAGATGTCCTGAGAACCTCCAGTTGGCCTCAAGAGTTGGCAGCTCTTGGGTGCTTCTTACAAGGAGGAATTCATAGATTCACAGAATGGGTTGGAAGGAACCTTCAAGATCATCCAGTGCCAACCTCCGTGGGCAATCTCTGATCATCTTTGTGGCCTCCTCTGGACCCTTTCCAGCAGCTCTAGATCCTTCCTGTGGAGGGAATTCCTGGGCTGGAGGCAGTGCTGCACCTGCACTGCAGGTCAGAGCAGAGTGGAGGGGCAGAATCCCCTCCCTGTGCTGCTGCTCTCCCTGCTCTGGCTGCAGCCAGCACACAGCTGGCTCTGGGCTGCCAGCACAGAACAACTCCTGAGCTCTCCTTGCTCTGCAAAGCTTTTTATTTGTTTATTTGTATTTATTGGTTTTTCCCTCTCTCCTGACTGACATTTTTCATTGCTTTTCAGAAAGTAACCAGTGGAGCTGTGCTGCTAACAAGCTCTTCCTCCTTAAGTGTGCTGGCTCCATCCTACAAGTCCAACAGTCCAAAGCTGCCAGCTGCCCTCAGCTCCACCCCACTGGGTATCATCTCTCCCATCCATTCCTTCCCTCTCCATGTCATCTCCTTCAGCTCAGACTCCTCCCCCAAAGCAGGAGTTTCCAAGGATGCAATAGTTACAGGACCTGCTCCAGGAACTTTCCACCACGGCCTGGGCCACAGTGAGTATCTTGCTGCTCACCCTCCTGTGTGCTCCTTGTGCCTCCACTGGCAGCCACCACAATGCCAAAGCTCAGCTCTGTTAACCCTTTGCAGACCAACCCCATCCCCTCTTGCTCCTGCTTCGTGCTGTGCTTCCTACATTTATATCTCCAGCAGGAGAACCTTGGGCACGCCTCTGAGAGCTAGCCCAGAATTCCCAATGCCTGGTAGCTGAGCTCTAGGCTAACTGCTGCAGCTCCTCTGCTCTTGTTTATGTGCTTGATGTGGATTTGTTTTCCTATTTTTTTTTTTTGTGTCCCCTCTCCTTCCTTTGTGTTTTTTCTCTCTCTAGGTCTCCTGGCTGGCTTGCACTCCAGCCCCCACCATGCCGCGCCGCTCCCACACTCTGCCCTCTCCACTCACTTACCACAGCCCTTGCCAGGTAACTTCTCAGGCAGTCCTCTTTGTCTTCTGCCTTGCAACCTGTCCCCTGGAGAAGCAGAATGGAAGGGGGACCTCTGGAAATCATCCACTCCAAGCTCCCTGCAAGAGCAGGGTCACCCAGGGCAGGTCACACAGGAGCATGTCCAGGTGGGGCTTGGAAGCTCTCCACACAAGGAGACTCCACAACCTCTCTGGGCAGCCTACTCCAGGCCTCCAGCAGCCTCACAGCAAAGAAGTTTCTCCTCACATTGAGGTGGAACTTCCTGGCTTCCATTTGTGCCCATTGCCCCTTGTCCTGTCACAGGGCACAACTCAGAAGAGCCTGACCCTTCTTACCCCCAGATATTTATAGACATTGATCAGGTTCCTTCTCAGCCTTCTTCCATCCAGGCTCAACAGCCCCAGGGCTCTTAGTTTTTCTTCATAGCAGAGATGTTCCAGCCCCTTCCTCATCCTCACAGCCTCTGTTGGACTCTTTCCAGCAGATCCCTGCCTCTCCTAGACTGGAGAGCCCAAAACTGGACACAACATTGCAGATGTGGTCTCACCAGGGCTGAGTAGAGGGGCAAGAGAACCTCTATAGAACTGCTGGACACACTTCTCCTGATGCACTCCAAGTGCTTCATCCTTCAGAAGGCAAAGCAAAGTCATTGTCCACATTGTCCAAACTTGGCTGCCACTAAAGCCCTTCCCAAGGTACCCAGTGAGGTGTAGCCCTCCCTGGCCTGTACTGGTTAAGTCAGCTAGGCCATACTGGTCTGTTGGTGGAATGATGAGCAGGTGCCTACTGCAAGTGTTGGTTGCTGGAGGTGCTCAGCTGTGCAGCCTCTGTTGTGGTAGGAAGCATCCTACTGGAGATGGGTGGCATCCTCCTGGAGGAGCTGGCTGCTCATGGCATGGATGGGTGGACATTTCACTGAGGGGAAAAAAAAACAGCCCCAAAGAGTGGTGTGGAATTGATTTAGCTCTAGCTGGTGGCCACTCACCAGTGGTGTTCCCCAGGGCTCAGTGCTGGGGCAGTTCTCTTTGGTGTCTGCATCAATGATCTGGGTGAGGGGATGGAGGCAGCCTCAGGCAGTTTGCAGATGGCACTAAGCTGGGTGGCAGTGTTGATCTGCTGCAGGGCAGAAGGCTCTGCAGAGGGCTCTGGCCTGGCTGGAGCCATGGCCTGAGGCCGATGGGATGAGGTTCAACAAGGCCAAGTGCTGGGACCTGCCTTTGGAGCACAACAGTCCCATGAAGGCTCCAGGCTTGGGGCAGAGTGGCTGGAAAGAGCCCATCAGGAAAGGGCCTGGGGGTGCTGGGTGAGAGCAGCTGAAGATGAGCCAGGAGGTGCCAGGGTGAGCAAGAAGGGCACCAGCAGCCTGGTCTGGATCAGCAGTGGTGTTGGGCAGCAGGAGCAGGGCAGGGATTGTGCCTCTGTACTGGACACTGGGGAGGCCACAGCTTGAATCCTGAGTTCAGTTTTGTGCCACTCACTCCCAGAAGGACATTGAGGAGCTGGAACAGGTCCAAAGAAGGGCAACAGAGCTGGGGAAGGGTCTGGAGAAGAGGGCTGGGGAGGAGCAGCTGAGAGAGCTGGGGGAGTTGAGCCTGGAGAAGAGAGGAGGCTGAGGGCAGAGCTCATTGCTCTCTGCAGCTCCCTGAGAGGAGGCTGCAGCCAGGTGGGGGTTGGGCTCTGCTCCCAAGTGACAGGAGCAGAGGAAATGGCCTCAAGTTGCACCAGGCTGGATAACAGAAGAAACTTTTTCCCAGCAAGGGTTCTCAGGCACTGTCCCAGGCTGCTCAGGGAGGTGGTGGAGTCCCCATTCCTGGGGGTGTTGAAGGTCACAGAGATGTGGTGCTGAGGGCCATGGCTTAGTCAAGGACTTGTCAGGGTGGGGTTAATGATTGGGCTCAATGGCCTTGAAGGTCTTTTCCAGTCTGGGCTGCTCTGTGATTCTGAGAGTGCTGGGCAGTGGTGAAGAGTTCAAAGCTTCCTCTGCTGGTTGTTGTGGCTCTCCAGTGGGGTGGAGAAGGAAGGTGCTGGCAGCCATCAGTGGTGTGCCAGAGCCTTCCCTCCTGCTTGTAACTCAGTTCCTGGGGAGCAAGGTGATTGGTTTGGGTTTGAGAAGTGGGCATAGAAAGGCCTGGGTCAGTGTCACTGAGCAGGAGTTCTCTGTCCTATTATTGAATGGACTCAGAGTGGTCACTCACAGCTGCTGGTGGGGCTGAAACAGAAGAATTCTGCTTGTACAAAAGCAATTTTTGTTGAGTTGCTGCTCTGAAGCTGGAGATGGTGCCAGGAGCTGCAGGTAGACAAAAAGTGACTAGGAACAAGGGAGGAAAAACTGACCTTGAAGACAGCTTCAGCAGGGACCTGCTTCCTCAGGTGGTGTCTCACACAGAGATTGGGGATGGAGCTTCTTGCAGAGCACCACAGCTGATAGAAGAAGATGGCAGATGCTGAAGTGACCACCAGCATCTTAAACCAAGAACCCACCTGCAGCACTGCCTCCAGCCCTGGAGTTCCCTCCACAAGAAGGATCTAGAGCTGCTGGAGATGATCCAGAGGAGGCTGCAAAGATGATCGGAGGCTGCAAAGATGATCGGAGGCTGGAGAACCTCCCTGGTGGGGACAGGCTGGGAGAGTTGGGGCTGGTCAGCTGGGCAAGAGAAGGCTCTAGAGAGACCTCAGAGTTGCATTTCAGTATATGAAAGGGCTGCAGGAGAGCTGGGGAGGGACTTTGGACAAGGGCTGGGAGTGCCAGGACAAGGGACAATGAGCTGGGAGAGGGGAGACTGAGAGTAGAGAGGAGGAAGAAGTTGTTTGCGGTGAGGGTGGGGAGATGGTGGCACAGGTTGCCCAGGGAGGCTGTGGATCACAGAATCACAGAATGTGATTGAAGATTCACATTCTGTGCTCCACAAGCTCCCTGGAGGTGTTGAAGGCCAGGCTGGATGAGGCCTTGAGCAACCTGTGCTGGTGGGAGGTGTCCCTGTCCATGGCAGGGAGTTGGCACTGGATGATCTTGAAGGATCCCTTCCAACCCACTGCATGATTCTCTAAGCTGTGGTTGGATGCCCAAGCAGATGCCCAAGCTGCCTGGCTCTGCCCAGGAGCTGTGAGGTCTCTGCTGCAAAGGCAAGGAGATGCTGATGACCATCAGGAAGCCTCTGAGCAGGGAGCATTCAGTGCCTGCTGGGGTGGTGCCAGTGCTGCACTGGCTGGTGGTGGTGCCTGGCTGCTGGGGCTGTGGTGCTCTTCTGGCTGCTCTCTGGAGGAGTGAAGTGCTGCCACTGAGCTCTTGCATGCAAAGACCTGCCCATGGGCTGGAGAAGAAGCTGTTCTGCTGCTGCTCTGCTGCACCTCTCACTACCCCCATTCATTCATCACAGCCTGATGATGCTTTTGCTTGCTCCTGAGGAACCTCTCCTTCCAGAAAACTTTTTTTTTTCCTCTCTTCAGTGCCTTTTCTCTTTTCCCTCTATGTCTGTCCCTTCAGGGGTTAAGTTCCTGGGATCGCTCTTGCCCTCGGTGGGCACCTAAAACCTTCCAGAGAGCAGTGAAGGCCTAGGGGTTGGTGTCCTCTCACACCACCTTCAGGGACAAGGCTGTGGTCTGCTTTAATCCATGGGAAGTTGTGGATGGGTGGCTTTGAGAGAAGGACACAGGCTGGTGGTCAACCAGCAGCCTAAACCTGTGCCATGATGCTTTTGCCGTGAGGCCATGGGAGACCCTCAGAGCCTCATCAAGATGGTTCCTTCCAGGTCTAGCACTGCATTAGATGCTGGGCATCTCCCAGATTGACATCTGAATTAGGAGGTGGTGGCACCAGGCTGCCAAAGCAATGCTTAAAATCCTCCAGTTAACTCTTGGTTAATGACCTGCAGTTTGTGTCCCCTTACTGGCTGCCATCAGGCAGGGCTGTGGTGATCTGCTTGGATCTGGTCACAGTGGTGTTCCCCAGGGCTCAGTGCTGGGGCAGTTCTCTTTTGGTGTCTGCATCAATGATCTGGGTGAGGGGATGGAGGCAGCCTCAGGCAGTTTGCAGATGGCACTAAGCTGGGTGGCAGTGTTGATCTGCTGCAGGGCAGAAGGCTCTGCAGAGGGCTCTGGCCTGGCTGGAGCCATGGCCTGAGGCCGATGGGATGAGGTTCAACAAGGCCAAGTGCTGGGACCTGCCCTTGGAGCACAACAGTCCCATGAAGGCTCCAGGCTTGGGGCAGAGTGGCTGGAAAGTGCCCATCAGGAAAGGGCCTGGGGGTGCTGGGTGAGAGCAATTGAAGATGAGCCAGGAGGTGCCAGGGTGAGCAAGAAGGAGCAGAGGAAATGGCCTCAAGTTGCACCAGGCTGGATAACAGAAGAAACTTTTTCCCAGCAAGGGTTCTCAGGCACTGTCCCAGGCTGCTCAGGGAGGTGGAGTCCCCATTCCTGGGGGTGTTGAAGGTCACACAGATGTGGTGCTGAGGGCCATGGCTTAGTCAAGGACTTGTCAGGGTGGGGTTAATATGTTTCAGGTGGCAGAAGCAAAGGAAATATCCTGCAGTTGTGCCAGGGGAGGTTTGGATTGGACATGAGGGAAAAGGTCTTTGCTGTAGGAGTGGTCAGGGACTGGCACAGGCTGCCTGGGGAGGTGGTGGAGTCCCTATCCCTGGCAGTGTTGAAGAAACCTGTGGCCATGGCAGCTGGGGACAGGGTTTGGTGGCCATGGTGCTGGGTTGGTGTCTGGACTGGATGAGCTTGGAGGCCTTTTGGTTAGTCTCCCTCAGATGCCTGCTGTGAGTTTCTCTCTGTTCTAGCTTTGCACATGAACCCAAATCTGTTCTCATCAGCTCTAAATCATTTCCCCAGTAAGAAGAACTTGCCTCAGGTGCTCAGACTTTAGGCCCTTTCTTTGCTGCAGAAGGAAACATTTTCCTCTTCAGTGTAAAACCCAGCTCGAAGCTTCCCCTGTCCCTCACTCCCTACTCCTAGGCGCAGAAGCAGGGCTGCTGCCAGCTACATGGCTCCAAGCACATCCCCTTTTCCCCCTGATCCCCTGCTGCTGGAAAGAGGAGCAGATCTTTCCATGGCAGGGAGATCTGCCCCCACCAGCTGCCTGCAGCCCCCCAACCTGCCCCCCCATAGCCCCTTCCCACTTGCTTTTACTTTCTTGCAGATGCTCCTCAGCTGCATGGCAAAGGCTCCACCACGCAGCAACGCAAGTTGTGACGTCTGCCTGTTGGGAGGGAAGCAGGAGCACCCTCAGAGCCACCCCAAGAGGAGGACAGCAGCTCATGGACTTGGGACACCAGCTGTGTCTTGGCTTTTGGTTGGCTTTTTTGGTTGTCATTTCTTTTTTTTTTTGCCTAATGACAACTGGAGGGGCTGAGCCAGGGATTCAGCTGTGTGTTTGCTCTTGGGGGCTGGCAGAGCTAAGTCACCCAGGGGCCAGCTTGAGCCATGCCTAGGCTAAGCCCCACACCGAGAGGCCGCCTTGAGCCATGGCCTAAGGAGAGAAGCATTTTTTAGCACCCTTGTTCTGCTGCTGGCCCTGGAGCATTCCCTGGAACTGGCAGCAGCTGAAGCTTGCTAGGGAGACTCAGGAGGGCTCAGTCTTCTTGGATTGATTCCATCCCACCTGGATCTGCAGCTGCCAAGTAGCTCTAAGGCTGGTTTTACCTGCTTGGTCTCCCAGTGGTGGGGCTGGAAGGGGCTGCTTGGGATTTCCCTGGGGGATTCCAGCAGTGCCAGTGCTCTCTGAAGGCATTAGACTTTTTTTTTTCTCTTGTACTATATGGGTGCTCCACTTCATTGGAGGACTTCACATTTCCTGTTTGCTGAATGGAACTGACCACCTGATGTTCCCCTCAGGAGGAGAAGAGGTTTTTTTTTAGAGAGACTCTTTTTAGATGCAGTCATTTGACTTCTGTTGGAGAATTTGACTTCTTTTGGATGATTTCTGTTTGGTGTTTTGTTTGGTTGTGGTTTTTTTTTTTTTTAACCTGCTCACTTTTTATCATCACTGCCATCAAATGCATTGGATTTGAAGGGGACACTTTTCTCAGCATGCCACATCTATAGGAAGACAAAATTCCAGTGCCTTTTTTTCTGGTGGAGCAAGAATGGGACCTAGTGAGACACATTTCCAAGCCTCCTTTGTGTGCTCCTCAAGCTGGTTTGTGGGGGTTTTGTTTTGTTTTTCTTTAATCATTCTCTATTTAAAATGTGTCCTGGTTTATTTAACAGAGCTTTTTATGGTTGCACATCAGCCAACCCAGCTGCACTTGTCTGAACTTCAGCAGTGTCTTGGTGACTGCAAACACAGCACCAAAGGCAGCAGGAGCATCAATTTCTAGCCCAGTTTGTGCAGGTGGGTTCCAGACCCTCCCTTTAAAGCCATTCTCTCCCAAGGCCATCGGTCAGGATCTCTTTGGTGGGCAGAGGGAATGATTCAGATGAGCCAAGGGGAATGAATTCCAGAGACCATTGTTCCTCTCCTGGCTGCTTCCTGCGCTGGACTCGTGCTCCTTGCAGCTGGAGGACCAGGACCACCTAGAACTTGGTGTGGGCAGGGGTTGTGGCTTTTTAACTCTTAGACCTGAACCACTCCCCCTCAGCAACCCCTTGCCACCACAGGTTCCAGCTGAGCTTTGTGGTCTCTGATTTCCCCCCCCCCAGCTCTTGATCCCCCCCATCCCCAGCCTGCCTGTTCTCAGACCCATCCCTGCTCCAAACCCCATCCCAGTCTTGCAGTTTCAGCCCTGATCCTCATGGACTTCCCTGCTGTTCCAAGAGGGGGAAAAAAAAAGCTGCCTTTGGGAGAAGGCTGCTGCTGACACTGAGCATACCAGCAAAGAACCTGCTTTTAGTTTCCCCTCCACCCCAAGTTTGGGTAAGATCCAGGGTGGACTCATTTGCAGTGTGAGTTGCCAGATGATGATTTCCCAAGACCAATGCATTCTTTTTGTGTGTGGGGGTTGGTTTTTTTTTTTTTTTGTGTGTGGGGGGGTGTCCTCTTAAGGAAGCAGCTCAGCTGTAACCCTTTGTTTACAGAAGAAAGAAAAAAAACAAAAACAAAAAACAAAACCAGACACAAAATAAATCCCTAGGTTGTAGCAAAAGAGCCAAAGACAGAACTTGTGGTACTAAAATCTCAGCACAGCAGTTACTGGTGGACTCTGAGTGGTGGATGGATGTCTCCTGGAAGAGAGAGGCTGCTTTGAGGACCTCCAGAAGAGCTGAAGAGGCTACTTTGCAACCTTCAGCTTGCCCCTGGTAGCTGAAAAAGAGCCTTCCAAGCCCTGGCAGGACAGGGGACGCCCAGTGAGTGACTGGAGGTGCTGCTTCTCCTCCCCCTCTCTTGGCTTTCAACTTGAAACGTTGCTGCTGGAGAAGCACCCAGAGCAGAATGCCCTCCTCCTAGGAATTTAGCAAAGCCTCTTGCCTCAGGGAAATGTTTCTTTGGTGAGAATTCTGTGGGATATTTGTTTGCTTTGGGGTTCTTTTGGTTTGTTGTTTGTTGGTCTTTATTTTCCTCTTGTATCTCTACGTGCTCTGAATGAGTGAGTGATGTGGAGTTGGCAGCAAGGCAGGACCCGTGCCATCAGCTGCTGAGGGACTGGGAGCCTGGCACCTCTGCCTCCCACCAGGAGCTTAGTGGTGCTGTGGGGAGGAGAGGACATCCACCCCTCCCACACACACACACATTTAGGTGTCAGAGCTGCCCTTTGGGTTGTTTGTTTTGTGGGTTTTTTTTCTGGTGTGTGGTGGGACTGCCTTGCTGAAGGTGGTGGGGATGGGATGAAAACTCATCCCCTTGTACAAAGCAACCCAATAAATCCTTTCCAAGTTTCCAGAATTGCTTTGCCTCCATCTCCTTCCCTCTGCTCTCATGACTTTGGTCGTGGTTCCAGCTTTGGGTCGTCATCTCTTGATGAGGAGAGCTGAAAGCTCTTGCCTGGGGAGTGAAACTGCAGCTGGTTCTAAGCTGAGGCCCCATCCCTGCAGGAGCCGTGTGGGGGTAGGTCCAACCTGGAGGTGTTGCAGTGAGGGTGGGGGAGACACTGGAAGAGGTTTGTCCAGGGAGCTTGTGGATCACAGAATGTGATCATAGATCATAGACCACATTCTGTGATTCTGTGATCCACAACCTCCCTGGAGGAGTTCAAGGCCAGGCTGGATGAGGCTCTGAGCAATCTGGGCTAGTGGGAGGTGCTCCCTGCCCATGGCAGGGGGTTGGCACTGGATGGTCTCAAAGGATCTTTTCCAACCTGAACGATTCTGTGGTTCTGTTGTGGGGGCAGAATTACACATCCTCGTTCCCTGTGCTCCAAGTTGTGAGATTCAGGCCCTCTGTCCTGCCCTGAGCTAGAGCAGGACTGATCCTGCTCAGTGCTGGCACTGCCCAGCTCAGGCCCTGCTCACTGAGACTACTTCTGCAGCTCAGGGCAGCTTGGCACAGCCAGGGGCTGCTGCTAGCAGGGAGGAGCTGATGGGGACAGCTCCTGCCAAGGGCTGGGCTGCAGAAAGGCTCTGCCTGAGACTTGCTCCTGGGCACACCAAGGGCACTGCCACAGCTTGTGCCACACCCTGGGGGGCAGGAAGCCAGAGGTGGCTCCTGTGGGGAGGAGCAGACAGGACAGGGGACCCTCAGCTGCCCACCAAGAGACTGCAGCCCATGGAGGGCATCTTCAGGAGTGAGCTGAGGGATCTCCAGGGTCAAGCCTCTTCTCCAGTAACCCAGGAGGACTCTGAATGTTCTGCCTTTGATCCTATCCATGAGTTCCAGAGTCCAGCTCCTGAATCTGGTTCCCATTTGCTGCTGGATCCATTCTGGGCCTTCTCCAGTTCCTGCCCCACCCCAGCATCAGTGGTGCCATCAGGGGTTGGGTTCCATATTGGTTTGTGTCTCTATCCCATGGCATTGTTCTTTCCATCCCAGCTGGTCCAGTTTCTTTCCCACCCCATCAGCCTCTCTCCCTTCTTCCTTTTCCCTCTGGGAAGCAGAGGGCTTCAAGGAGAGCATCTGGCACTCACTTAGCAGCCAGCCCACTCCTGCACTGTGGCACCCTGGACTAATGGTGTGACCCTGTGGCATCCTTCTGCTCACCAAGGTGCAATGCTGGTGCCGATCCCCAGAGCCAGGATGGATACCAGGGAATGTTACTGGTGTCAGGATTTCCTGGGATTCAGCAATCAACCAAAACTTGGGGAGAAGGAACTGAACATGCTCCAGATGTGGCAGCTCCTGGCACCATCCCAGTGTCATTCCCTCTTTTCCTGCAGCTGCAGCCACTTCAGCACAGGTCACTCCCATCCCGTGCTGCCCAACAGTCCCAGCTCCAGCACTGCTCCAGCCATTTTCCACTAGGAAAACAGTCACCAGGCAAAGCAAGGAGGCTCTCTCTGAGTTCACATACCCCAGACTGGTTTGGGTTGGAAGGGATCCTTCAAGATCATCCAGTGCCAACCCCCTGCCATGGGCAGGGACACCTCCCACCAGCACAGGTTGCTCAAAGCCTCATCCAGCCTGGCCTTCAACACTTCCAGGGAGCTTGTGGAGCACAGAATCACAGAATGTGATGGAAGATCACATTCTGTAATTCTGTGATCCACAACCTCCCTGGGCAACCTGTGCCAGTCTCTCCCCACCCTCACTGCAAACAATTTCTTCCTCCTCTCCACTCTCAGTCTCCCCTCTCCCAGCTCAAAGCCATTTTCCCTTGTCCTGGCACTCCCAGCCCTTGTCCAAAGTCCCTCTCCAGCTCTCCTGCAGCCCCTTCAGCTACTGCAAAGCTGCTCTGAGGTCTCCCTGTCTCTTCTTCAGGCTGACCAGCCCCAACTGTCCCAGCCTGTCCTCACAGGGGAGGTTCTCCAGCCCCATCTTGGTGGCACCATCTACAGGTAAAGCCCAGGAGGGTGGTGGCAGCAATAAAGAAGTCTCCAACCTTCTGCCTGGACCCACTGCGCTTTTATTTGGTGCTATAAATAGAGTTCCCCTCTACTCCCCATCCCCCCACAGAGGTGGTGAACCCTGGAGCTCCATGGAACTCCAACCAGTAAAAACCAGCAGGGATGGCTTGGAGCCACCAGGTGAAGGCACTCTGCTGTGGGTTACAGCTGCCTGCTTCACTCTGCCCTCTTGGGCTTGGCCAATCTCTTCTAAGTGCTTTCTGGTGACCTCTCTGCTATGGGAATGCTCCTGCCCAGATCCAGGGCTGATGCCACCAAATGCCACCTGCTCCACTCGCCCCTAGCAGTGCAGGCAGGTAGGTGAGCAAAGCCTCTTCAGGTCTTGCCGTGGCCATGCTGGATGGAGGTGTGTGGCACACCTTTGGCTCTCCAGAGCTGGGCTTCTCAAAGAATGGTCCCCATCATTTAGGCAGTGTACACACTGAACCTGGCTGGCCTGCCAACGTGCAGCTGGTGCCACCAGCTCCTGCTGGTCACCGTGGAGTCAGCTTCAGTCTCTCTAACAACTGGATACAGCTTTTATACAACTGCTTGAGTATACATGGAGGAAACTGCAGGTTCTATGGAATCCTTGGGCTTCAGGTTCTACTGAGTCTTTGAGCTTCAGGTTCTGAGTCTTTGGGCTCAGGTTCTAGAGAGTCCTTGGGCTTCATGTTCTACCAAGTTTTGAGCTTAAGGTTCTATGGTGTCCTTGGGCTTCAGGTTCTACTGAGTCTTTGAACTTCAGGTTCTATGGAGTCCTTGGGTTTCAGATCCTGCCACGTTTGGACCTTCAGGTTCTACTGAGTTCTTGGGCTTCAGGTTCTGCTGAGTCTTTGAGCTTCAGGTTCTACATCCTAAGTCTTTTTCTCTTGGATTCTTTTGGGCTGAGTGACCAGGTAGGGATGAAGAAGGGGAGAAGGTGGTGCTGTAGTGCTGATGAACTTGTCCCCCACTCCACCAGTAGTGTTCTTCTGCAGTGGGCAACAGCAAGCAGCAGCGTGGCTGGGTTAGCATGGCTGGGGCAGAGGCTGGAGCAGCTTGGAAGAGGCGAAGGAGGAGAAGGAATTGCAGCAATCCGGGAGCCTAACGAGTGGTGCAGCTCGGACCAGCTGCTCTGGGCTTTCTAGAGTGGAGGGAGAGCTGTGTAAGTGGTGCCAGACACCAGGACTGCCAGCTCCTGGATCGACATCTCCTTGTTGAGGTAACTGTTGTACTGGGCTGTGCTCAGCCTCCCACTCTTCAAGGCGTCCTCGATGGAGAACTCTCGCCCTGACTTCCTGTTGAGGATCACTGACGACTCCCCGTTGGGGCCCTTGATGGAGATCTCCTCCCAGTCGCATTCCTGACTCTTCAGCTTGACAAAGAGGCTCCATTCAATGAGACCAAACAAGTGAGCCTCCTCTGGGGACATCTCCTTGCCCGTGTCAGGGTCGATGACCACTATGGAGCGCCTCAGGTGGTTCTCTCTTTGTTCCCTCTTGATAGCCACCGTCTTGAGGCGGTTCTGGAGCTGCTCGATCTCCGCGTCCTTTTCTCTGGACAGTTGCTTCAGCTCATCCAGCTCCCTTTCCAGAGCCTGGAATCTGGAGTCCAGGTTTATGCTGCTGTCCACATGGGTCATGTTCCTCAGATCCCGAGCTTCCGTTGCTGTCAGTTCGATCTCTGACTGCAGCCTCCTGGTTTCCATCAGCAGGTTTTGTTTCTCAAGGTGCAGTTTGTGGTTTTCCTCCCTCAGCAGGTCGAGTTCCTTTGACGACTTTGAGTTGTTGAATTCCACCTCGGACAGCCTGGTCTCCAGGCGGTTGATGTCTGCGTCCAGCTCCCTCTTCCGCCTACTTTCTTCCTCCAGGTTGCTCTTCAGCTTTTGAATCTCGTACTCCGTGTCCCCTCTGTCCACCTGGACACTCTCTGAAAAGACCACCTTCTCCTTGACCTCCATCTTCTCCAAGGAGAGCAGCTTCTTCCTCAGGGCCTCGAGTTCAGTTTGCAAGACCTGCCTGCGGTGCTTCTCCTCTTCCAGCTCCAGCTTGAGCAGGGAGTGCTCCTTCTCCTGCTGGGGGTCTTGCTGAAGGATCACTTTCTGCTTCACGGTCACTCGTTCCGTTGTCTCCCTCTCTTGCTCTTCCAGCTCGCTGAGCCTGATCTTCAGCCTCTGCACCTCCAGCTCCGCCTCCCTGCGGGCCTGCCTCTCCTTCTCCAGCTCCTCCAGCTGCCGCTCCAGCTCGGACCTCCTCCTCTGCAGTTTGCGCAGCTCCTCACGGAGCCCATCGATCTGCTTCAGCTCGCTCTCGATGCTCTGAGAGAAGGAGTTGACCTCTGCTTTCAAGGCAGGATCTTGCTCGTACTTCACTACTTCCTGCTGGACCACCTTCTCCTTCACCTGGGAAAGTTCTTCCTCCCTCTGCCTTACTTTCTCCTCTTGGAGTAGCCGCTCCCTCTCCAGCTCGATGTGTTTCATCTGTTCGTCTGCTAGCTGTGCTCTCAGAGACTCCACCTCCTCTCTGGTCTTTGGGTCTTCCCGGAACTGCAGGATTTCCTGAACCACTTCCTTCATTTGCACTTGGGGTTTGGTGTCTTTCAGAGCTTGTATCTCCTGCTTCAGCTGGTAGATCTCCAGGTCAGCTCGTTCAATCGCTCCTGTCCTCTCGATGATTTCCTCCCGCAGTCGCTGTAGCTCCTTTTCTGTTTCTGGATCATTTTTGTACTTAATGACCTCCTTGATGACTTCTTTGACTTCTACCAGCGGCCCTCTGTTCCTCAGAGCAGCCAGCTCATTCTGGCAGCTCTTCAGCTGCTCGTCCCCACCTCGGTATCTCCTCTCTTGCTCTACCAGCTCTAAACGGAGGTTGGCAACTTCATTTTCTGCCTTGGGGTCAGGGCGCACGATCTCACGCACCTTCTCCTGGACAACCACCTTGGAGTTCTCCTCCTCCAGCAGCTGAATCTTCCTGAGCAGCTCAGCCTTTTCCCGCTCGTTGGAGCGACCCTTGGACTTCTCATCTTCATACTGGCGCCGGAGCTCGTTCACCTCCCTCTCTATGGCCAAGTCTTTCTCCACCTTCAGCACCTCCTTGACAGTGATTTTGCCCTCGGCGATGGCCCGCTCCTTCTCCAGCTGTTTCAGCTTGTCCTGGAGGAAGCTGAGCTCTTCCTCATGCTTCTGCCTCAGGGCACTCTCCCTCTGCTTGTTCTCCTGCAACATCCGAAACTCCATCTCCAGCTGAGGGTCATTCTGCAGCTTGAGCACCTCCTTCTCCGTTACCTTCTCCTGCTCCCTGTTCTTCTCGCTGGACAACACGGCAATCTGCTGGCGCAGGAGCATGACTTCGTTCTCTCTGGTTCCTTCCTGCCTCCTGAGCTCTTCCAATTCTTCTCTGAGCCTCAGGATTTCGTCAGCTTGAGCCTTGTCTTGCTCAATCCTCAGCACCTCTTTCACAATGTACTCCTGGCCTCCTTCCCTCTTCTCGTGCTCCAAGACACGCAACCTGACCTTAAGAGCCTCCAGCTCGTCCTGCAGGACCTGGTTCTTGCGCTGCTCTTCTGCTAGGTTCTGCTGCAGCTTGTGGAAGCTCTCCTCCAGCTGAGGGTCAGGCACTTTCTTCAGCAGCTCCTTCTTCACCACCATTTCTTGGGGCTTTTGGTTTTGCAGGTGGACAATGTTGTTCTGAATGGCTTGGATCTCTGCTTCCAGTTGCTGCCGACGCTGAGTCTCATCCTCAAGCTCTTTCTTCAGCTTCCAGACTTCCTCCACAGGCCTTGCAGCTGTTTTCACCTGGACAAAGTCTCCTGTCAGTTGGACCTCTGGTTGCTGTGGTTGAAGAAAGCATAGGGAGTCAAACCCCTCCAAACAGGAACGGTTGTGGTGTCTATTTCTNCCCAGCCCTTCTCCAAAGTCCCTCCCCAGCTCTCCTGCAGCCCCTTCAGCTACTGGACAGCTGCTCTGAGGTCTCCCTGGAGCCTTTGCTTCTCCAGGCTGACCAGCCCAAACTCTCCCATCATGTCCCCATAGAGGAGGTGACTTGAGGCCATGAGCCACTCACTAGCCTGGTTTCCAATTCAGGTTGTAATAGCAAAGGCACAGATGTGTACTTTTACCAGGACTGCCCCCTCCATGCCCCCTGCTCCTGGGCATCCCTTACCTGCCGCAGGAGGCTCTGGGCAAACTCCAGGTTCTGCAGCCTCTGTTTGTTCACGGCGTTGACTTCGGTGAACTTGGCTGCCAGAATGGCTTCCTAGGGAACAAAAAGGCCTTGAGAAGAGGTGGTGGGGCCAGGGCTGCTCAGGCAGGGCCTTGAAGTAACCATGGGTGTTCTAGAGACCTGGTGTGGTGGTCTAGCAAACCTGAGGGAGGGAGAGTGCCACATGCACTGTCAGGGTCACACTGTACAGCTCCTGCTCAAGAAATGCAAAGAGATGAAGCCGAGAAAGAACTTCCCCAGGAGCCAGCAATGTGCCCCTGTGGCCAAGAAGGCAAATGGTCTTGTGGTGTGCATGCATAAGAATGTGGCCAGCAGAGCAAGGGAGATTCTCCTTCCCCTCTACTCTGTCCCAGTCAAGCCACATCCTGGGTTCAGTCTTGAGCTGCTCAGTTCAGGAGAGACAGAGAACTGCTGGAGAGAGTCCAGGGGAGGCTGCAAAGCTGCTGAGGGGCCTGGAGCAGCTCTGGGAGGAGCAAAGGCTGAGAGCCTGCAGAAGAGCAGCCCCAGAGGGCAGCTGAGCAATGCTCAGCAAAAGCTAAAGGAGCTGTGGGGGCAAGAGGCTGGGGCCAGACTTTGTCAGGGACAGGGCAAGGGTCACAAAGTGGCACCCAGGAGGTTCCATCTGAGCAGGAGGAGAAAGTTGTTTGTTGTGAGGGTGCTGGAGGCCTGGAGCAGGCTGCCCAGAGAGGCTGTGGAGTGTCCTTGTGTGGAGAGCTTCCAAGGCCAGCTGGGCACTGTGCTGCTGGGCAAGCTGCTGTGGGTGCCCTGCTTTGGCAGGGGGTTGGGCTGAGTGATCTCCAGAGGTCCCTTCCAACCCCACCCTGCTGGCACTCTATGGACACTCATGCCTGCTTTTACAGGAGGATGCATTTGAAACAGACACCAAGCCTGAAGCAGCAGGCTGTGGTTGGAGGTATCTCTGTCCAGCACAAGGTCTGTGATGGTGAGATCAAAGTTTCAGAGTCCTGGCAGGAGAAGAATTCCAGGAGGTTGGCTCTTCTCTCCCCTTTATCCTCCCAGGAGGTGCTAGGTCCTGTGTTACATCCAGCCTAGTCCTCACCAGTGGATGAGTTCAGAACGATGAGAAATCCCTTCCCCACCCCAGTTCTCTGCCCTTCTCTCTGGTGCCCAGCAGTAGACAGAGCTGTCTGCAGCATCCCCATGGCTCCCTTTGGCTGTCCTCTGCTTGCTGCAGGCTGCCCCTTGCTCACCTCCTCTTTCACCTTGGCAGCTGGGGACTGCAGCCTGGGCTTCTTGCTCGTGTACCCATTGCGACCATTCTCCAGGTCCAGGATGGACCTCAGCTTCTCTGCTTCCAACTCATAGTCCTGTGGGAAGAAGTTCCCAGGAGGAAAATGGCATCAGTGATGCCCTCCATGCACACCTCCTCCCTAAAACCCAACTCAAATGACTTCTTCTCTCGGCCTGTGTTAGGCCAGCTGCTGGGGTTGGTGGGACCCAGGGCACACTTGGCAGGACCTCCAGAGGCAGGTTGTGGGTTGGGCACTGCTCTGTGCCTACAACAGCAGAGCTGCAGGGGTGTGCTGACCTGCTGGTGTACCCATGCTGGAGTTGGGGCAGACCCTGGTGTTCCAAACGGCAAACCTGAGCCAGCTGCCGTGCTAGTGGCCACCTGGTGTCAGCATCACAGCAGATAGGACCTGGGTTTAGCTCCTTAGCTGACTGCACAAGGGCTCCACGCTTGCTTTAGGCAGCTGTTTGTAGGACATAGCTGAGTCTGCCCCTCTGCTGTGCCTGCTGAGACAGCCCCACCACCGCCACCCCTGCAGTGCTGGGGCAGCTCTGGAGTGCTCAGCACAGACAGGGACCTGCTGGAGCAGGACCAGAGGAGACCACAGCAGCGCTGGCAGGGTGGAAGCTCTGCTGTGAGGCCAGGCTGGGGGAGTTGGGGGTGTTCAGCCTGGAGAGGGGAAGGCTCCAGGGAGACCTCCTGGTGGCCTTGCAGTGCTTCAAGGGGCCAGAAGAAAGCTGGGCTCAGAGTCTGGAGCAGGGCCTGTCGTGGCAGGCCAAGGGGGGATGGTTTGAACTGACAGTGGGAGATTGAGAGTGGAGAGAAGGGAGAAATGTTTGACCCTGAGGATGGGGAGAGCCTGGCCCAGGCTGCCCAGAGAGGTGGGAGCTGCCCCACGGCTGGCACCACTGCAGGTCAGGTTGTGGGGGGCTGTGAGCAGCCTGCTCTGGGGCGGGGATGTCCCTGCTGAGGGCAGGGGTTGGACTGGATGAGCCTGGAAGGTCCCTGCCAACCCAACCAAATCCCTGGTTCCACAGCAGCTACCCCACTAGCAGCACTGCAGTCCTTACCTTCACTGCTTGCTGGTATTGCTGAGCTGTGGCAGAGATCTTCTGCACCTCCTGTTCCTTGCTTGCAATGTCACTGAGCAGTGCCTGGCACACACAGACACATCAAAGGGGACACCAAAGCCAAAGGCCCTGTGCAGCCTTCTTCAGAGCTGCCATTAAAATCCCAACCCCAACAGCTCCAACCTCCTCCAGCTGAGAAGTGTCACCAAGGCACAGGTTGGCCACTGCCACCTCCCAGACTCACAATCAAGCTCAGTCAAGTTTATAAGGTGCTGGAGCAGCTCTGCTGTGAGGACAGGCTGAGGGAGATGGAGGTGTTCAGCCTGGAGAGCAGAAGGCTCCAGGGGGACCTCAGAGCTGCCTGCCAGCGCCTGGAGGGATCCTGCAGGAAGGCTGCAGAGGACTTTTGCTGAGGGTGTCTGAGCCAGGCCAAGGGGGAATGGTTTGGAGCTGAGGCAGAGCAGGGTTAGAGTGGAGCTGAGGAAGAAGTTCTGCAGTGTGAGGGTGCTGAGAGTCTGGCACAGGCTGCCCAGGGAGGTTGTGGATCACAGAATCAGAGTATGATCTTTGTCCACACTGTGATTCTGTGATCCACAACCTCCCTGGAGGTGTTGAAGGCCAGATTGGATGAGGCCTTGAGCAGCTGAGTCAAGCTGAGAGGTGTCCCTGCCCATGGCAGAGGGTTGCAGGAGATGATCTCTGAGGTCCCTTCCAACCTGAGCTATTCTATACCACATTTCTATGCTTCCAGAAGGAGCTGTCCAAGTTCTCCTTCTTATCTCCTCCTCCTCCTCCTTTCTCCTCTCCCCGTGGCTGCTCTCAGGGGCTCTTACCGCTTGGCTCTTCAGCTTCATTTCCACCTGCTGGATGTTGTCAGTCTCCTGGGGCTCGTAGCTGGGGACGCTGCAGAGGAACTTACTGACCCTGTCGTAGTTGCTGCGGTAGTTGGCATAGGCGCTCCTGGCCTTCTGCAGGGTCTGTGTCCTGTGGGGGACATCAGCTCAGCTTCACCACCCTCACACCCCTGGGGTCTTCCACAAACACCTCCCAACCCAACCCCTCTGCCCCTGCTCCCCACAGACCCAGATTTGAGTTGTTCTCTTGCCGAAGTCCCCAATCTCTGTTGGAAGAACATTCAGCCCCCAAAGCTGCCCAGGTCTCCCCAGCCAGGATTGGTAGAACTACACCAAGAATATCTGTTTCCTCCTCCTCAGCTCTCCCTGGAAGCCCTTCTGCAATTTCTCCATCCCATGAAGATGTTATCACAGAACAATAGGGGTTGGAAGGGGCCTCTGGAGGTCATTGACTCCAGGTCCCCTGCGAGAGGAGGTTCACCCAGAGCAGGTTGCAGAGGACAGCATCCAGATGGCTTCGTAAGTCTCCAGAGGTCTAGACTCCACCACCTCTCTGGGCAGCCTGTGCCAGTGCTGCAGCACTCTCAAAGTACAGAAGTTCCTCCTCATGTTCAGGTGGAACTTTCTCTGTCCCAGTTTGTGCCTGTTACTCCTTGTCCTGTCACTGGGCACCACTGAACTAAGCCTGCTGCCATCTTCCTGACACCCACCCTTGAAGTATTGATCAGCAGTGATCAGACCCCCTCAGGCTGCTCTTCTCAGAGCCCCTCAGCCTTTCCCCATCACAGAGCTGTTCTCCTCCCGTCAGCATCTTCACAGCCCATTGCTGGAGCCTCTCATGCAGTTCCCTGTCCTTGATCTGGGGAGCCCAGAATTGGACCCAGAACTCCAGGTGAAGCCCTACCAGGGCAGAGTAGGGGGGGCAGGAGAACCTCCCTTACCCTGCTGGCCACACTCTTCTCTATGTCCCCCAAGACACCATTGGCCTCTTGGCCAGCAGGGCACATTGCTGTCCCATGGAGACCTTGTGCCTCAGCACTCCCAGGTCCTTCTCCAAGGAGCTGCTCCCCAGCAGGTCTCCCCTCACCTGTCCTGCTGCAAAAGGTTGTTCCTCCCCAGGTGCAGGACTCTACACTTGCCCTGCTTGAACTTCACGAGGTGCCCTCTGCCCAGCTCTCAGCCTGGCCAGATCACAGTGGATGGCAGCACAGCCTGGTTGGGTGTTTTGCCTCTTGCAGAGTGAGGCCCCAAGCTCACTGTAAGTATCCTGGCTCTCCAGGCTGGCCCAGCCCTAGCTAGGTGCTGTCCTGGAGCCTCACCTGTGGTCGATTTGCTTGGTGAGGTTATTGAAGCGTTGGTTGAGTTTGTAGAGCTCAGCTTCCTGCCGCTCGATGTCAGGGCAGTGCTCCTGGAACTTGCTGGCCAGGGTGTTGGAGCAGGACTTGGTCCTCTGCAAGTTCTGCTCTGCTTCACTGAGCAGGAACTTCTTGGACTGGAGCTCAGTGCCCATGGCCTGTGGAAAAAGGAGAGGTTGTCCATGGTTACATTTATCACTGTTCATAGGCTCCAGCTGCTGCACTGGAGCTGAAGAGAATCCCAGCAAGGTGGGGCTGGGGGGGACCTCTGGAGATCATCCAGCCTAACCCCCTGCTCAGGGGGCACACAGGGCACCCACAGCAGCTTGCCCAGCAGCACAGTGCCCAGCTGGCCTTGGAAGCTCTCCACACAAGGACACTCCACAGCCTCTCTGGGCAGCCTGCTCCAGGTCTCCAGCCCCCTCACAACAAACAACTTTCTCCTGCTCAGCTGCAACTTCTTGGGTGCCACTTTGTGCCCCTTGCCCCTGACTCTCTCCAGCAGTTTTCTGTCTCTCCTGGGCTGGGGAGTCCAGGACTGGACCCAGGGCTCCAGCTGTGGTCTCCCTAAGGCAGAGTAAGAGGCAGGAGACTCTCCCTTGCCCTGCTGCCCACAATCTTCCTCACACATGCCAGGACCCCACTGGCCATGAGGACACACTGCTGACTCCTGGACTTACTGCAGTTAAGCTGAGGCCTCATCTCCAGAAGGAGGCCACCCCTTCACCAACTGATTGGAGCTCCTGAGGTGGGCAGCAGCGACCCCAGCTTTTGGGCAGTGGTTTTGTGCATGGAGCACCCCAGCAGGGCAGGCAGCTGCCTGCAGCAGCCACTCACCAGCAGCTCTTCCTTCTTGCGCTCCATGACCCGCGGGTCCTCTGGCACCGTGTCATCTGCCACCAGCTTGTTCTCGTAGGTAGACAGCAGGTCCCGGCCTTGCTGGAGGCTCCTCTCAAGGTTTGTGGCCACCTCAACTCTGTATGGGCACAAGAGGAAAGGTTTTTAAGCTGCCCTGCCCCTATCTCCTGCAGGATCCCACCTCCAGCCATGCCCCTTCGGCCATCGCTCACTTCTCCTGGGCGGCGCTGAGCAGCTGCACCACGCGGTCGTACTTCTTGTTGGTGTTCTCCACCTTATTCTTCACCAAGGTGGCACTGCCAGTGTTGGGCACGGACTCGATGAAGGCCTCACACTCCTGGACCTTCCTCATCTTCTCGGGTTCAATGCGGCGAACCTCGTTGGTGATGTTCTGCCGGGGGAGCAAAGCAACGTGGCTGGGACCTGGGGGCTAGGCAGAGGCTGGCCCTGGGCTGGGCAGCGTCAGGGGGGAGGGCAAGGCTGAAGGCCTCTGTGTGGTGGCAGGAGGCCTCCCAGCCCTGCATGAGACAAAGGGTATTTTGTGTTCACTTTCTGTTGACTTCGTGGTAACACCAAATTGGGTGGCAGTGTTGATCTGCTGCAGGGCAGAAGGCTCTGCAAAGGGCTCTGGCCAAGCTGGAGCCATGGGCTGAGGCCACTGGGATGAGGTTCAACAAGGCCAAGTGCTGGGTCCTGCCCTTGGGTCACAGCAACCCCATGAAGGTTCCAGGCTTGGAAAGTGCCCAGCAGAGAAGGAAGCACCTGGGGGTGCTGGTTTGCAGCAGCTGAAGATGAGCCAGGAGGTGCCCAGGTGGGCAAGAAGGGCACCAACAGCCTGGTCTGGATCAGCAGTGGTGTGGGCAGCAGGAACAGGGCAGGGATTGTCCTCCTGTGCCGAGCAGTGTTGAGGCCACAGCTTGAGTGCTGGGGTCAGCTTTGTGCCCCTCACTCCAGTGAGGACATTGAGGAGCTGGAGCAGGGCCAGAGAAGGGCAACAGAGCTGGGGAAGGGTCTGGAGAAGAGGGCTGGGGAGGAGCAGCTGAGGGAGCTGGGGGTGTGCAGCCTGGAGAAGAGGAGGCTGAGGGAAGAGCTCATTGCTCTCTGCAGCTCCCTGAGAGGAGGCTGCAGCCAGGTGGGGGTTGGGCTCTGCTCCCTAATCTCAGGTGACAGAAGTAGAGGCAATGGCCTGAAATTGTGCCAGGGGAGGATTCAGTTGGGGATCAGAAAAAATTTCTGTGCTGCCAGAGTGGTCAGGGATTGGCACAAGCCACCCAGGGCGGTGGTGGAGTCCCCATGCCTGGAGGTGTTCCAGAAAGGCGTGGCCATGGCACCTGGGGCCATGGTTTGGTGGCCATGGTGGTGCTGGGCTGCTGGTTGGACTGGATGAGCTTTTCCAACCCAAACAATTCCATGCTTGTCTCTCTCCTGGGGCAGACTTGCTAGCCCTGAGCACGGAAACTCCAGCTGGGGCTTGGTTTCCACCAGCCCCAACTCTGTCAGCAATGTGCTGGACTCCTCTGGACCTCTGGGCTCTGCAGCCTGGCACCTAAACCCTTGCCTGGGCAGTAAAGCGCTGCAGGCACTTGGGGCAATTCACTTTCACTTGTGGTGGCACCTGGGTTGTGGCACAGCCCTTGGCAAGTGATGTAACCAGGAGCAGATCATCCTCCAAAACCGAGGGAGGGTTGTGGCATGGAGCCTGGCTTAATTATGGAGCTGAAGGAAAGGAGCAGGGTGGGGCCAGCACCAGGGCCTAATGGAGCAGGTCTGCCAGGAGACCTGTGCCTGGACCATGCATTCTTCTGCTCCTTTCTGAGCTGGTCAGGGTGGTGGCAAAGTCAATGTCCCTGCTGCACTCAGGACAGGGATGGGATCAAAACCTGAGGCCTCTGCTCTCTTCACAGAACCATAGAATGCACTGGGTGGGAAGAGACCTCTAGAGGCCACCCAGTCCAACCCCCCTGCAGTCAGCAGGGACAGCTCCAACTACAGCAGGTTGCTCAGCGCCACACCAAGCCAGACCTTGAATGTCTCCAGGGATGGGACCTCCACCACCTCCCTGGACCACCTGTTCCAGTGTTCCACCACCCTCAAAGTGAAGAACTTCTTAATGTCCAACCTAGATCTGCCCTGCTCCAGTTTCAAACCATTGTCCCTCATCCTGGCACTCCCAGCCCTTCTCCAAAGCCCCTCCCCAGCTCTCCTGCAGCCCCTTCAGCTACTGGAAAGCTGCTCTGAGGTCTCCCTGGAGCCTTCTCTTCTCCAAGCCAAACAGCCTAAACTCTTCCAGCCTATGCCCATAGGGGAGGTTCTCCAGCCCTCTGATCATCTTGGTGGCCTCCTCTAAGCTCAGCCCATACTCTGCTGCCATCACTTGCGTCCTGTTCCACCTTCCATCACCAAGCTGGGGTGGGGTAAAGGCTTTTTGGTTTCTCAAAGGGTTGTTGCCCAACTCCACTGGAAGCATCATTCCACCCCCAGGTGCTGCTGGGCTCAGGGAGTGCTTCCAGCACCCAGCATTTGAGGGGCAGCCCGGAGAAGCCCTGGGAGCTCCCTTGCTGCACCTTCAGGTCCTTGGAGCGCTCGGTGCTGTCCTGCACCGCCCTGCTCTGCTCCAGCGGTGGCCGCAGGTTGGCTGTGATTGCTTTCTCCTGCTTCTCCAGGTCGCTGTTCACCTTCTCCAGCCCTGCCAGCAGCTGGCGCCCCCGAACCGATGCAGCGTCTGGGAAGCAAGGGGTGGGCCAGGTTAAAGCTGGCTGGAAGCTGTGTCTGGGACCCATCCTCCTGGTGAGCCCGAACTCCACATCCCCCTCCACTGTCTGGGCCCTGCCTGGCTGCTCTGCCCCAGCACCCACCCCAACCCCCTGCTCCCCGGGACCCTCAGGAGGTGGGAAGGTCTCTGTGACACCTTCCTAAGACAGGCTACCACCTAAGTTCAAGGCTAGAGCAGCCTTCCTGTGGCTCAGAAGCCTCCAGGTGCCCTTGCAGAGCTGCACCTCCAATGCTGTCAGCCTTCAGCCCCTCGTAGCGTTGCTGGAGGACGTTCTTGCAGTTGGTTGTCTTCTCCTTCACAGTCACGTAGTGGTCAGCAATTCTGCAGGACAGGGATGGGTGGCCATGAGGTTAGAGTCCATCCCTCAGCTCCTTAGCTCATCCCAGAGCTGCACCAGGAAGGAGGATGCAGCTCTGGAGGGGCTTGTGGGACTTGGACCCTTAAGGCAACCATGAAGCAATTTGAGGAGAGGCATCTTCAACCCATGTTGGTGGAGGGAGAATTGTTTACAGCAGAGGGCAGGGAAGAGCCAGCAGTGGCAGCTGCCTGCCTGCTGAGGGAGGGATGGGTGGCTCGCCCCACCAAAAAGCCCCCTGTCCAGAGGAGGGGGCACATGGATGGCTCCCCTTTGCCAGGGGGAATCTGGCAAGCAGGAGGTTGGCAGGAAGAAGCTGGAGGCTCTGAGCAGGGGAAGTAGGATAGAAGCCCCTCAGCTGTGCTGATGGCAGAGCCTGGGGCTGGTGGAGGTGAGGGCAAAGGCTGCTGTGGCTGTGGGAAGGTCCAGCAGGGCACACAGGGGGGCACGTACTGGTCTGCCAGTGCTATGGCTTCTGCATCAGGTGGTGGGATCATGAAGCAGACCCCCGGGGCACTGATCTTCTCTCCTGAGCTGTCTGCCACTTCCCAGATGTCTCCACTGTTCTTCTGCAGAGTGTAGTGGGCTCCTCGGCTTATCTGGCCCTGGTGGGGGGACAAGAACTGGTCAGAGCAGGTCAGGAGCCACAACCCATCCTGCTCTGTCCACACTGGCAGCCCCGGGGAGGCAGGACCAGCACAAAGCCCTTCCCTCAGCACCATCTCCACGTGTCTGCTGCTTGCCAAAGCGTCCTGTGCCTGCTCCACCTCCCCTGAGTTTCCAGGCATGAAGCCATAGTCCCTCTTGCAGCTGCCCCAGCGAGCAGACCCCACCAGGGCAGAGCTGAGAAGACATTTCCCAGGCTCTGCTGAGGCTTTCCCATTGGAGAGGCAAGTTGGAGTCAGCTTGAACTGCTTGCTCCTCCCCAGGCCCTGCTGCTCCCCTGGTTATCTGCTGGCTTTGCTGTGCCAGCACTTTGGCCAACACAAGCCAGGAGCAGGTTGGTGGGGCCGGGGGGGTGCAGGTGAGCTGGTGATGGTGGAGTGAGCCTCTGGACATCTTCACCACCCCAGCAAGGAGAGCGTGGGAATGTGACAGAGCCAGGCTGTCGCAACCTCCTGCAGGGTGTGTGACAGCCAGGCTGAGGCTGCCTTGCCCAGACCCTTCCTGAGCTGCCAAACCTGCTCTGTCACCTCCCACCAGGGCCAGCACAACCTTCACTCTGTCCCCACTGCAGGGGACATCGCTGCTCGGGCACCGCTGAAAGCTGCTCCTTCATGGCCAGTGCTGACGTCATGAGGTTCAGCAAGGCCACGGGCAAGGTCCTGTACCTGGGTCAGGGCAACCCCTGGTACCAACCCAGGCTGGGGCTGGAGAGCAGCCCTGAGGAGAAGGCCTTGGGGGTGTGGGGGTGCAAAGCTGGACAGGAGCTGGCACCAAGTGCTGCCAGCCCAGCCCCAACCTGCCCTGGACTGATCCCCAGCAGTGTGGGCTACAGGGGCAGGGAAGGGATTGTGCCCCTCTGCTGTGCCCACTGAGACCCACCTTGCAGTGCTGGGGCAGCTCTGGAGTGCTCAGCACAACACAGACAGGGACCTGTTGCAGCAGGACCAGGGGAGGCCACAGCAGTGCTGGCAGGATGGAAGCTCTGCTGTGAGGCCAGGCTGGGAGAGTTGGGGGGGTTCAGCCTGGGGAGGAGAAGGCTCCAGGGAGACCTTAGAGCAGCCTTCCAGTGCCTGAAGGAGCTACAGAGCGCTGGGGAGGGGCTTTTGATAAAGGCACGGGGTGCCAGGACAAGGGATGATGGCTTCAAACTGGAAGAAGCTGGATGAAGACAGGAAGAAATTCTTCCCTGTGAGGGTGGTGAGACTCTGGAATAGGCTGCCTAGAGAAGCTGTGGGGTCTCCAAGCCTGGAGGTGTTCAAAGCCAGGTTGGATGAGTCCTTGAGCAACCTGGGCTAGCAGGAGGTGTCCCTGTCCATGGCGGGGGGGGGTCAGAACTGGATAGTCTTGAAGGTCCCTTCCAGTCAAAACCATTCTGTGATTCCCCAGGCCCCAGTTCCATCCCTAGTGACCCCCCCAAAGAGAGTGTCCTGCAGCTCCTCAGTGTTGCTCATGGGATGAGGAAGATGAGGAGATGAGGGAGATGAGGAGATAAGGAGATGAGGGAGGTGAGGAGGTGAGGGAGATGAGGGAGGTAGGGAGGTGAGGAGGTGAGAAGATGAAGACGAGGAAGATGAGGAAGATGAGATGAGGAGATGAGGGGGATGAGAAGATGAGAGAGATGAGGGAGATGAGGGAGATGAGGAAGATGAGATGAGAAAGATGAGAAGATGAGGAAGATGAGGAGATGAAGGAGATGAAGGAGATGAGGGAGGTGAGGAAGATGAGGGAGATGAGGGAGGTGAGGAAGATGAGAAGATGAGGAGATGAGGGAGGTAGGGAGGTGAGGAAGTGAGGAAGGTGAGAAGAGGAAGATGAGGAAGATGAGGAAGATGAGATGAGGGGGATGAGGAGATGAGGGAGATGAGGAAGATGAGGAGATGAGAAAGATGAGGAAGATGAGGAGATGAGGAATATGAGGAAGATGAGGAGATGAGGGAGATGAGGAAAGGAGGAAGATGGGAAGATGAAGGAGATGAGGAGATGAGGAAGATGAGGAAGATGAGGAGCCAGGAGCTGGTACCTGCTCGCCTTCATACTCGCAGAGAGCCTCGACGGGGACGGGCTGCAGCGGTGCCTCGCGGCGGTACCGCAGGGGCAGGACCTGATGGCTGCGCTCCTGCAGGGACCTCACCACTGCCTCGTACTTCTCCAGGGCCTTCTCCTGGTCCTAGCACAGGGTAAAGACCAAAACCAGGTAAGAAGGAGCTCCTGGACTCTCCCAGCTGGCCATGAGCTCGTTCCAGTGCTGCCGGCACAGGCTGGGGCTTTGCTTTTGCTTATGCTGGTGGAAACACTCCTGGGTCCTGCTCTGATGCTGTTGGGTTTCTGCACCAAGTGCTCCTGTGCTCTCCTGCCCGCATTTGAAGCCAGACTGAGGCTTGGGACTGTCCCCATGTTGTGCTCCTGCCCACGCCTTGGCGTTATCCACCAGGCAGTGATAGGCATTCTCTAGTCTGGGGTTCACACCTGCCTGGCTGCACAGAAAAGCTTGGGTGGGAAAAGCTCTCTGCCAGTCCAGCCAGCAACCCAACACCACCATGGCCACTAAACCATGGCCCCAGGTGCCATGGCCACACCTTTCTGGAACACCTCCAGGCATGGGGACTCCACCCCCGACCCCGGGCAGCCTGTTCCTGACCAATTCCTGAGGCACAGCGATGCACAGCCCCGTGCCCAGCTATTGGCTCTAGCTGGAGCCCTCTTCAAAGGCTCCTCAACAACTGCTCTGAGGTCCAGCATCCCAGTGCTGAGNTTCCCATTGGAGAGGCAAGTTGGAGTCAGCTTGAACTGCTTGCTCCTCCCCAGGCCCTGCTGCTCCCCTGGTTATCTGCTGGCTTTGCTGTGCCAGCACTTTGGCCAACACAAGCCAGGAGCAGGTTGGTGGGGCCGGGGGGGTGCAGGTGAGCTGGTGATGGTGGAGTGAGCCTCTGGACATCTTCACCACCCCAGCAAGGAGAGCGTGGGAATGTGACAGAGCCAGGCTGTCGCAACCTCCTGCAGGGTGTGTGACAGCCAGGCTGAGGCTGCCTTGCCCAGACCCTTCCTGAGCTGCCAAACCTGCTCTGTCACCTCCCACCAGGGCCAGCACAACCTTCACTCTGTCCCCACTGCAGGGGACATCGCTGCTCGGGCACCGCTGAAAGCTGCTCCTTCATGGCCAGTGCTGACGTCATGAGGTTCAGCAAGGCCACGGGCAAGGTCCTGTACCTGGGTCAGGGCAACCCCTGGTACCAACCCAGGCTGGGGCTGGAGAGCAGCCCTGAGGAGAAGGCCTTGGGGGTGTGGGGGTGCAAAGCTGGACAGGAGCTGGCACCAAGTGCTGCCAGCCCAGCCCCAACCTGCCCTGGACTGATCCCCAGCAGTGTGGGCTACAGGGGCAGGGAAGGGATTGTGCCCCTCTGCTGTGCCCACTGAGACCCACCTTGCAGTGCTGGGGCAGCTCTGGAGTGCTCAGCACAACACAGACAGGGACCTGTTGCAGCAGGACCAGGGGAGGCCACAGCAGTGCTGGCAGGATGGAAGCTCTGCTGTGAGGCCAGGCTGGGAGAGTTGGGGGGGTTCAGCCTGGGGAGGAGAAGGCTCCAGGGAGACCTTAGAGCAGCCTTCCAGTGCCTGAAGGAGCTACAGAGCGCTGGGGAGGGGCTTTTGATAAAGGCACGGGGTGCCAGGACAAGGGATGATGGCTTCAAACTGGAAGAAGCTGGATGAAGACAGGAAGAAATTCTTCCCTGTGAGGGTGGTGAGACTCTGGAATAGGCTGCCTAGAGAAGCTGTGGGGTCTCCAAGCCTGGAGGTGTTCAAAGCCAGGTTGGATGAGTCCTTGAGCAACCTGGGCTAGCAGGAGGTGTCCCTGTCCATGGCGGGGGGGGGTCAGAACTGGATAGTCTTGAAGGTCCCTTCCAGTCAAAACCATTCTGTGATTCCCCAGGCCCCAGTTCCATCCCTAGTGACCCCCCCAAAGAGAGTGTCCTGCAGCTCCTCAGTGTTGCTCATGGGATGAGGAAGATGAGGAAGATGAGGAGCCAGGAGCTGGTACCTGCTCGCCTTCATACTCGCAGAGAGCCTCGACGGGGACGGGCTGCAGCGGTGCCTCGCGGCGGTACCGCAGGGGCAGGACCTGATGGCTGCGCTCCTGCAGGGACCTCACCACTGCCTCGTACTTCTCCAGGGCCTTCTCCTGGTCCTAGCACAGGGTAAAGACCAAAACCAGGTAAGAAGGAGCTCCTGGACTCTCCCAGCTGGCCATGAGCTCGTTCCAGTGCTGCCGGCACAGGCTGGGGCTTTGCTTTTGCTTATGCTGGTGGAAACACTCCTGGGTCCTGCTCTGATGCTGTTGGGTTTCTGCACCAAGTGCTCCTGTGCTCTCCTGCCCGCATTTGAAGCCAGACTGAGGCTTGGGACTGTCCCCATGTTGTGCTCCTGCCCACGCCTTGGCGTTATCCACCAGGCAGTGATAGGCATTCTCTAGTCTGGGGTTCACACCTGCCTGGCTGCACAGAAAAGCTTGGGTGGGAAAAGCTCTCTGCCAGTCCAGCCAGCAACCCAACACCACCATGGCCACTAAACCATGGCCCCAGGTGCCATGGCCACACCTTTCTGGAACACCTCCAGGCATGGGGACTCCACCCCCGACCCCGGGCAGCCTGTTCCTGACCAATTC
Source organism: Ramphastos sulfuratus (assembly GCA_013399055.1). Lineage (NCBI taxonomy): Eukaryota > Metazoa > Chordata > Aves > Piciformes > Ramphastidae > Ramphastos > Ramphastos sulfuratus. Next base: position 7,617 of record WBNM01029169.1, on the reverse strand, counting down.
CTGAGGCACAGCGATGCACAGCCCCGTGCCCAGCTATTGGCTCTAGCTGGAGCCCTCTTCAAAGGCTCCTCAACAACTGCTCTGAGGTCCAGCATCCCAGTGCTGAGTGGGATGGAGCAGCTGGAGAAGGACAGCTCCCAGGAGAAGGATTTAGATTAGCTGTGAGGAAGCTGCTCGCTGTGAGGGTGGAGAAGGTCTGGAACAGGTTGCCCAGAGAGGTTGTGGATGCACCCTCCAAGAAGGCCATGCTGGATGGGGCTTTGAGCAGCCTGGGCTAGCTGAAGGTGTTCCTGCACCTGCCAGAGGAGTTGGAACCAGACGTTCTCTAAGGTCCCTTCCAACCCAGCCCATGCTGTGATCCTATCAGCTGTTCCAGGACACGTGTATCAGCTGAGCCTGCTGCAGCATGCTTGGGCTTGGGCTTGGGCTGGGCCAGCAGCTGGGCTCAGCACAGCCCTTCCCAAGTGGGCGATCTCGCAGCCTGGCTCCCAGCAGCACAGCAAGTTCCACCGCCTCCTCTGGCAGCAGGTCTAATTATGCTCCCACCCTTAATGAGCACCAACTCGACAAGAGAACAAATGCAAACCAGCCCAGTGAGCAATTACGTCGCTATGGGAGAGGCCACCTCTAGCCAGAGGGGAAGGAAGAGGCAGGTGAAGGCCTGGCAAAGGGAGGCAGCAGCCTGGTCCTGCCGCTTACCATGGAGAAAGCTGGGCAAGATGCCTACACTGGCAGGGATGTCCTCCCGTGGGTGCCATGGGGACCCTGGGTCCTGATGCTGCCAGCCCTGTGCTTCTGCCTGCACCAATACTCACATCCAGCTCCCGGAGGAGAGACTCCAGCTGGTATCTGTCCTTGAACTCCGGGCTGAATTTTTGGTCCAGGTCTGCATCCACCTTCTTCAAGAGCTCCTGGGCATCCTTAGTGTCCTTCTGAAACTGCAGAAAGGCAAAGGCTGGTGAGAAAGGCTCCTGCTGAAACACTGAGCAAAGCCACCTCGGCAGCCTGGTCCTGCCACTGCCTGGCACAGGAACAGCCACCAGGAGCTATCTGGAGGAAGGTGAGGAATCACTGTTTCTCATGCTCAGAGCAACAGAGACTTGTTCCATGGTCCTCTCCTGCAGAGCTCTTCAATCCCACCTCTCCCTGCCCTCAGTTGTGTCCCACTCAGACAGCATCACGCCAGTGTGTGGTGTCTCCATTGGCAGCACCGAGAAGGCTGAGCCAAGCCCTTCCATACACAAACCACCTCCTGGGGCACTTTTCTCTGGCAGATCTCCCCAAAAGGCACTGCCTGGGCTGGGCACCACAGCTGAGCTTTGGCAACAGCCTCATCACGTCGTCGGCACGCCCAGGCTGTGGGAGAAGAATCCAGCCCGACCTGCTCCCGGCAGAGCCTCCCTGCCTGCTGGATCCCCTTTATCCAGCAGACATCTGTCTGCTGAGCTCAACTGGGCACTGAGCCCTCACACAGGGCTCCCTGAGGGACAACTCAGCTTTCTGCAGGTGTCATTTCCCCACCTGGACCTGTTCTGCTTCCGAGTGGAGCATGCAAGGTCTTCCCATGCCTTGCTTTGGGGGTGAGGTACCTCTGTGAGATACCTCTGCTGGCCTGCAGACATGGATGTCAACACCAGGCTGGGGCTCCTGGACCTCAACATTGGATCAGGTGGTGCTTTGGCCAAGCAATTAGTGGCCTTTGGTACTTGAGCAAGCTCAAGGGGGTCCTTCTAGCCTTAAAAGCCCCCATGGACTAGAGTCAGTCTCTTCTGCCCTGCTTCCAGAGCAGCAATAGTTTGGATACTGGAAGCTCCTGCAGCCCAGCACCTGCTCTTCAACAACAGCACCTGACTGCCCCACCAGGTGCCCATCTGGTAATCCTTTGTGCCCCACCAGGTATCCATCTGGTACCTTGTGGAAGTCTTCCATGAACTTCAGGTGGCTCTCCTCACATATCAGCAGGTTGAGGTACTCCTTCCAGTCAGCATGCACTGCCTCGATGTGAGCCTGCAGCACAAGGGCAGAAGTGGGATGTTAGCAGGACACCCTATGGCAGAGGTGACACTGAGCTGCCCACCAGCAAGTGCCAGCTTCCACCTTCAGCAAACAGCTCCTTGGCTGCCCCTGAAACCACCCAGGTGGTCTCAGGTGCAAACTAGGATGGGAATCATGAGGAGCTAGTCCAAAGCTCCGATGGGAGCACACACAGGGCTGGCTGAAAGGAAATGGCAAATCCTCTGGTCTTGTGCCCAGCTTCTTGCCAAAGGTGGAACTTGCCACTGAAATCTCTCCTTGGTAGGCAGGCACAAGGTAATCACCACAGGAACGAGGACAATGGGAAGAGCTCCTCAGGTTTATCTGAGCTCCCCTGATGGTGTTTGCACACTCGTGGCTGAAGGAAGCTTTCTCCCACTTGGCATTCCGGGAAGTGAAGTTGAGTCACATTGGCACCAGGTCCCACACTGGAGAAGGGTTGGGTGGGACCTGCAGGGCTGGGGGAAAGCTGGAAGCCATGCCTGGTGCTCACCTCGATGGCATTCTTCCCAGGGTGGTTCTGGGCAAGTAGCTGGTCCCCATCTGCATGCAGCTTGTTGATGGCCTCCTCCTTCTCCTCCAGCTTCCGGTGGATGAAGTTCTAGATGGAGAGAGGCAAGATACTGAACCTCGTGACAGCAGAGGTGATCCTGGCTGTGTCCTGGGGGCAAGCTACTCTGAAAAGGCCTGAGCAAGATGCAAGGTGTGATGGTCCCCTGCTGCAGCTTGTACTTTTCCTTCCCTTGCAGATGTTGCTAAAGATGTGGCTCTTGCCAAACAACCCCTGAGATAAGGCAGAGGAGGATGAGGAAGCTGTGGAGCTTCCTTGTGGTGTTATTCTTGCCAAGAGGAAAGGATTAGCCTCTCTACTCATTGTGCTGTCACCTCTACATCTCAAACTGCTTCATGATGGAGCAGGGGAAACTGAGGCATGAGGGAAGGGACGTTTTCTGTCCCCATATGACCCCCATCCTACTGCCCATCTCTGTGCCCACCTCCCTTGTCTCAAAGGAAGTGATTGTGCCCCTGTACTGGGTTCAAGTTTGGGCCTCTTACTTCAAGAAGGACATTGAGAGGTTGGAGCAGGGCCAGAGAAGGGCAATAAAGCTGTGGAAGGGTCTGGAGAACAGGGCTGGGGAGGAGCAGCTGAGGGAGCTGGGGGTGTTGAGCCTGGAGAAGAGGAGGCTGAGGGCAAAGCTCATTGCTCTCTGCAATTCCCTGAGAGGAGGCTGCAGCCAGGTGGGGGTTGGGCTCTGCTCTCTTGTGTCAGGGGACAGAAGGAGAGGAAACGGCTTGAAATTGTGCCAGGGGAGGGTTAGGTTGGGGATGAGGAACAATTTCCTTGCTGCAAGAGTGGTCAGGGACTGGCACAGGCTGCCCAGGGAGCTGGTGGAGTCCTCATCCCTGGAGGTGTTGAAGAAACCTGTGGCCATGGCACCTGGGGCCAGGGTTTGGTGGCCATGGTGGTGCTGGGTTGAGGATTGGACTGGATGAGCTTTGAGGCCTTTTCCAACCCGAACAATCCTATGGTCCTATGAAAGCAGCACCCAGCAGGTGCAGGGTCAGGCTGTGGGCACACAGACCTCGTACTGGCGGCGCCGGCTGGGGTAGTCCAGGTTGTGGTCACTCCAGTCATAGTGGGTCCTGTCCTTGGCCTGCTGATCCAGCCAGTAGAGCTTGTTGGTGCAGCGCTGCATGTAGTCCTGCAAGGAGTTCAGGTCCTGCTGCCGCTGCTGGGAGCCAGCCTGGCAAGGGTCAGAGGGCAGAACTCAGCCCAAAGCTCTTTTCCATGGGCCCTCTGGGGGCTAGCCTGGCCACCCCAGCAAGGGACCAGTGCCAAAGGGCTCTGCCCTCCAGGATCCCAGAGATCTCTTACCAGCAGCTTTTGGTATTTGGCTTGGAAGTCGCTCAGGTATTCCTGATAAGAGAGGAGAAACAGAGCAAGAGTTAGCAGCACAGCTCTGGAGAGTGGTGGTCTGGTAGGGGCTTGGTGGTTAAGGAGGATGTCAGGGGAGGGGGGGTGTGATTAGCCTCATTGTAAACCTCCCACTTGATATAGAGTGCTGAGCTCTGAGGTTCAGCGTGGATCTAGGTGTCCACACAACCTGGTCCAGGCTGTAGGAGAGTGGAACTGGGTCCATCTTGGGTGCTGGACTGCCCACACCTTCAGCAGCAGCTCGGGATAGGGCCAGCCCCACGGGGCAGCAGGCAGGGGGGCAGGGGAGCTGACCTTGTTGCCTTCCTTGGCGATGTGTGGGCCGATGGCCATGACCTCGTTGTGGAAGATGTTGTGCTCCTCCACCTGGCTGTTGACCAGCGGCAGGTCGGTCCCGAAGCCCTTGCTGCTCAGTGCACCCTGCAGGGCACAGGGCTTGGCTTAGCCGTGGGGCAAAGGGGTGGCACCTGGGCAACTCCTCTCAGAGTGGGTGTCCAGGAGTGTGTTGGGTGAAACTGGCCACGGGAGAACCAGTCTGGGGGGGATTAACCCTTTTCAGACTGCAAGAGCGTAGGGAGTGGGACAAAATCAACATTGAGGGCCACAGAGGGCTCCAAGCAAGTGGTGACTGGGAAGGACCCAAGAACCCAAGAGGAGAAGCTGAAGCTTGTTCAGCTTGGGGAGGAGAAGGATTTGGAGGGACCTAACAGCACCTTTCTTCTAAGGCTGCTGAGCAAAAGGGGCTGGGCTCTGCAGGCTGGTGTGTGGTGGGAAGATGAGAGATGACCTGTGCAGGGTGCAGCACAGGCTGGGTGTCAGGAGAAGCTTTCCCACCCGTAGGACACTGGGGCACTNAAAGCTCTTTTCCATGGGCCCTCTGGGGGCTAGCCTGGCCACCCCAGCAAGGGACCAGTGCCAAAGGGCTCTGCCCTCCAGGATCCCAGAGATCTCTTACCAGCAGCTTTTGGTATTTGGCTTGGAAGTCGCTCAGGTATTCCTGATAAGAGAGGAGAAACAGAGCAAGAGTTAGCAGCACAGCTCTGGAGAGTGGTGGTCTGGTAGGGGCTTGGTGGTTAAGGAGGATGTCAGGGGAGGGGGGGTGTGATTAGCCTCATTGTAAACCTCCCACTTGATATAGAGTGCTGAGCTCTGAGGTTCAGCGTGGATCTAGGTGTCCACACAACCTGGTCCAGGCTGTAGGAGAGTGGAACTGGGTCCATCTTGGGTGCTGGACTGCCCACACCTTCAGCAGCAGCTCGGGATAGGGCCAGCCCCACGGGGCAGCAGGCAGGGGGGCAGGGGAGCTGACCTTGTTGCCTTCCTTGGCGATGTGTGGGCCGATGGCCATGACCTCGTTGTGGAAGATGTTGTGCTCCTCCACCTGGCTGTTGACCAGCGGCAGGTCGGTCCCGAAGCCCTTGCTGCTCAGTGCACCCTGCAGGGCACAGGGCTTGGCTTAGCCGTGGGGCAAAGGGGTGGCACCTGGGCAACTCCTCTCAGAGTGGGTGTCCAGGAGTGTGTTGGGTGAAACTGGCCACGGGAGAACCAGTCTGGGGGGGATTAACCCTTTTCAGACTGCAAGAGCGTAGGGAGTGGGACAAAATCAACATTGAGGGCCACAGAGGGCTCCAAGCAAGTGGTGACTGGGAAGGACCCAAGAACCCAAGAGGAGAAGCTGAAGCTTGTTCAGCTTGGGGAGGAGAAGGATTTGGAGGGACCTAACAGCACCTTTCTTCTAAGGCTGCTGAGCAAAAGGGGTTGGGCTCTGCAGGCTGGTGTGTGGTGGGAAGATGAGAGATGACCTGTGCAGGGTGCAGCACAGGCTGGGTGTCAGGAGAAGCTTTCCCACCCGTAGGACACTGGGGCACTGGAGCATGCTGCCCACAGAGGGAGTGTGAGCTCTGGCCTCAGCTGGAGAAGGGCAGAGGTTTACCTAAGCTTAACCAGGAGATCAGTGGCCAGGCAGAGCCTAGGAGCCCATCCCCTGAAGGACCAGTTCTCCATGGCTCTCTGATCCTCTGGAGCTTCTCCTTTCTCAGCTGGGCTACTGCCAGTGGTGCCACTTTGAGCAGCTGGCCTTGTCCCACCACCTCTGTACCCTCCTCAACCCCCCAGCAGCCCACCTCCTGCCCATGCTCTTTGCTGTGTTCACTAGAAAGTGCCAAGAAGGTTGTCAAGAGGTTCTCCATGGGGAGATGAATGTGGTCCTGCCCAGCTGGTGCTGCTGGCCAGGCAGTGGTCCTGCTGGACCCCTTGGTACCTGTTTCTCCTCGATCACTGTTGACCAGTTGACCTGGGGCTCAATGTTCTGCTGCAGGGGGAAGCTGTAGATCTGGTTGTGTTTCACACGCAGGTTTGCCACACGTTCCTTCAGCTGCCGGATGCTGCAGGAAGGGAAAGATGAGGCTGGGATGGAGGATGTGGAGTGTGTGCCAGCATTAGCAGCTGGAGGTGACCCTCCCCCAGGCCCCCACGGATTGGGATGGGAGGGACTGTCCTTAGGGGACCTCAGAGAGGGGAAAGGTAAGGGTGGGATGGAGGATGTGGACCTGGACCAGCACTGGCATTGGTGACCCTCTCCCAGGCCCCCATGGATTGAGGTGGGAGGGACTGTCCTTAGGGGTGCTGCAAGAGGGGAAAGGTGAGGGTGACAACACAGACTGGCAGCAGCTACGTTGTGCAATCGGCTGGGGAGGAGGAGGGCAAAGGTTTCACATATGCCAACTCAGAGCATGGTCCTGCAGAGTGGGCAGGTCCCACCTCACCATGCTTCCTGCAGAGCTGCCATCTGCAGGCGCGCAGCTGCCCGAGGGTGGCTGTGCGTTAGGTGTCTGAATGCAAACCGGGCTGCAGAGAAGCCTGTGGTTCTGCAGGCTGCAAGCGGGAGCTGAGCAGAGCCCCTGCAGAAGCATCCTCCCCTCGCCAGTACTCAACTCTTCTGTGATCATGTCCCCCTGGGGGTGCTTCATGTGGCGGGCGACGGCCGCATCCCCATCCAGCACATAGAGCAGCTTGTCGGACTCGGAGAGCTTCTGCGCCGTCAGGTCGCGGTGCTGTGGCGGCTGGCAAGCCTTGATCTTGTGCAGGTCCTGCGCAGGCACACGGGGAGCAAGAGGCAGCTGCTGAGCTCGGAGGAGAGACCACGCAGGGCATCAACCACCCGCCCGGAGCTCACAACCCCCAGCGCTGCCGCAGAGGAAGGGCGAAAGAAACGGGGCCCGAGAGGTCTTCCCAGCAGAGATGGGCGGCACCTCTGCTGCCTCCTGTCCTCCTGGTGAGGGGCTTTGCTTTCCTCTCGCCTAAGGAAGCCCCGAGGAAGGGCTGCGCCTCTCTGGGATGCGCCGTGTCCTCTGGGAAGAGGAGGATGGGTCAGGCTCCTTCTCCTCAACCTCAGCTCCCTGCTGGGATGCACAACCCTGCTCTGCTTGGCCCTAGGGAGGGAGGAATTTGGGGGCTCTGCTGCATCCTCTCACCTCCTTCCCATGAGCTAGGAGAACCAAAGACCTCTTGTTATGGATCGTGGGAGAGGAGAGAGAGGGAGAGGAGAGAGAGGGAGAGAAGGAGAGGGAGAGGGAGAGGGAGAAGGGGAAGGGGGGAGGGAAGGGAAGGAGAGGGAGAGGAGATAGAGGGAGAGAAGGAGAGGGAGA
>WBNM01029158.1:70363-80711 GCA_013399055.1 Ramphastos sulfuratus | reverse complement strand
TAACTCCCTAACCTACATCAAATTTTTAAAAATTAAACAACATTTCAGACCTACAACTTTCAGATCACTACAGTCTTCTTCCTCTCTATCAGTTCTATAAAATAACAGCTATTACATGGAGGATGGTCTGTGCTTCCCACTAAGATTTTTGTGTTGTTACTGAGCATGCCAATACTGGGATACTCAAGAGGTGCAAAGAAGGATGCATCCTTTTCTGGTACCAAGTTAAGAGGAATCTACTACCATACAGAAATCTCAAAGGGCAGCAGCAAATTCACAAAATCTGAAGAGCAGCATCTGTGGACTGATGACAACTTCAGACTAGCCCTTTCTATTTTAATCCTCAGTTTTGTCATTATTTTGCCAGTGTTGGTGTTTCAAATAAAAGGAAGAATTGTTAAATTTTAAAGCTCCAAAGTACCTAACTACAGGACAATCATTAACATTTAACACTTGTTAACATGACAAAAGAAAGGTATACATTACATAAGCTTTTATTTTTTTTAATGTAATATTACTGAACGACCTTTAAAACCACTGGCTTTTGTATCAGGAAAAAAAAAATTAAGTACTAAGAACAGAAGTACCATGTTATTAGGCTACCATATGGAAAATGTTATGTATAAGAGGATCAACAATGACTGAATTCTTTTTGTACAGGCTGATGTATTCAAACAATAAAAGACCTGTGCTTTGGTATTTAGAGAACGAGAGGGAAAAAAAAAAAAAGTCTAAATCTTTTTAGCGGGAGACCTGAAACTGAAGAAAATCACGTCAAAATCCAGCAAGTCATAAAATTCCACAGTAAAAACTGCACAGTGAGCTCTTATTATATTAATTCATAAATGTATTGGAAATAGCAATCCCTGATACATATACGGATTGCAGAGGTATCCATTTAAATAGGCCTGGTGGGAAGCAAGGGCTCACATGGGGGCCATTGTGTTTTAGATACTTGGTGTTGGGTTCTTCACACAGGACTTGCAGCACTTTTCAGAGTCAAAGCTTAATTGGAAAAAGTAACCCCTTCCTTTCTATTGGAAGGGATACTCGAAGCATAGGAAAGGAAGGAGCAAACCTAGCTCACCTCTTCCATTACCTCAGTGAGCCATCTTCCAGTCCACCGTTCCATCCCTTTGTGTATGAGCACTACTGCCTCAGGGGAAAAAGCATGGCAAATCACGGTACAGTCAGAGTCACACTGGTGCCTTTGTACTTCATATATCTTCAGCATGCTGTGGAGACTTAATGACCTCCCCTGCAGGGAAGTTTCAGGGTCTACAAAGACATTCTGCAGTGGCCTTCAGAAAGGAAGTAGCAAGTAGCAAAAGTAGGAAAACCCTAAGCAAATACAAATTTGGTAGATTCCCCAGCATTTTGCAAATTAAACTATGAGAAGACTTGAGTGTGTGAGGACACTCAGCACCTTAATTGCCTACATATATCAAGCTGAAGAAATAACTTTTCCACCCAGAATCTCGATTCAGAGACTATAGAGAAGGAAGCAGTCATGTGACAGATACAAATCTTCTCATGATGACCCTAACTACCTTATAGTATAGCTAACATTTAAATCCTGGTGAAAAGACAGCAAGAATAATGACAGCCATAAAAGTCCCTGTCCTAGTTTTGCTGGTACAGAATCACAGGCTACAGCCCACTAGCTATTCTGAGTCAGACAGGACAGCTGACTGGAGTTGGCTCACAGGTGTATCCCATACCATGAGCATCACACTCAACCTGAAGGAGTAAGTTTGCTAAGGAGAGGAAAGTTTCCTGTGTGGGCTTCTCCTGCTCTTCTTCCTCTTCCTCTCTTCCTCCTTCCTGCTCTTGGTCTTTATCCTTTCTCCTCTTCAGCACAGCCTTCCTTGAGATTGTGACTGCTGCACTTTCACTGGGCTAAATATAATTTTATGTATCTCGTTTCGACTTTGGTGTTAATTGGACTATTTCATTAAATCTCTTTTCACGTCAACCCATAGGTCTCCCCCTCTTTTCCTGATTCCCCTGCTCTGCTAAGGTGGGGTCATTGGGAATAGAGTAACTGCTATAGTTTAGTTTAGCTCATATCTGGAATGTAGGCCCTCAAATAATTTCGCTTGTTAAAAATTACCAACTTTGGTTTTAATTTTGCTTTCTCTTTTTGTGTCTTTCTGTTACCATTCACATAGACCCATGAAATACATTTAGCATGAAAGCCAGGAGGGCAAAATCTGCAAAAAATAATAACTGCTTCTTTGTTCACCAGGAAACCTGACCAGTTTCTGGCAAGAACAGTCAATAAGGACCTTTGCATACCTCTTCCAAAGCAATTTAATTGCCAGTAAGTAGGAAACAGATTCACAGATGCCAATTTCCCACCAGCTTCTAATAAAAGGAAACCTTGTGTATTTCTGTTGTGCCCTTAAAAAATCATTTAGTAGGTATTTTCAAAACATATGATTGAAATTTGGGCCCTAGGAAACCTTAGGTTTTGAAAGCCAGAGGCATCTTTCTTTAGAGATTTTGAAAATGCTTCTCTATAACTAGCTCAGTCCCAGTTTAGCAGGGTTGCCACTGATGGTCATGAGAGCTCAAGATGTCATTAGAAAAACTGTGACTTTCTCTAGTAGCTAATCGGATCTGTACATTTGGGCTCAAAATCTATGTAACCTTACTTGTAGCACTCTGGGCAGTGACATCTTGACAATGAAATGGAACGAGCACTACTTCAGTGTTGCATGCTTCCCTGGAACACAAAGAAGGGCAAGGTAGAAGAGTCCCCTGTTGTGCCCCTACCTGCAAGGCGATTCTCAGCTTATGCTTGTGAGTGCCACCATGTCCTATACACCTAGACCCACATCTTTCCTCCATTTCCATATATATGTTGAAGGCCTGTCCATGGGTAAACAAGCCTTCTGTGCAAGTGGTGAGGGAGTATGCACTGTGAGACGTTGTTCAGCATGCCTCAGTGTTTGTAAGCAGCTGGTCAGTGGCCTCTAGCTCACCAGCTTCTCGGGTGGCCTGCCATGGTGACCCGCTGCTGAGCTAGTGAATGTCTGGCAGGATGACAGAGGGTTATGGTATCTTTTGCATACTGTATTGTTTTTATAAGAACCAATTTAATCTCTCTTGGTTGTTCAGGATGGAGTTACTGCTGACTTGAGTCAGATGGCAGTCTACATATTTGGCTGGCTGGCCAAAGAAAGTGATGTAGGACTCTGGCTTTCTGACTGAAGCCAGGTGGTGTAGGACTCTGGGAGGACAGCCAACCAATTCACTTAATGGCTGGTGAGCCAAAGTGGTGTAGGGCTCTGGTTGGATGTACAGCTGAAATCATGTAGTTAGACTGGCTGATTGGCCAGTCTAAGACATGTAGGTGGCTATACAGCCAAAGTTGTTTAGTTTGGCTTTTGTTAGCTGGCTATCTAAAGTGGCTGGTGAGCAAAATCATGTAGGATTATTGATTTTTTTTTAGAGGGACCAACTGGTGTGCAGTTCTGGCTGGCTGGCCATCCAGTCATGTAGAATCTGACTTGCCTAATAGGTAAAAGTGTAGTAGGGCCTTGTTTTATGGGGCCTCAAGGTTTTAGGGTTCTGACTGTCCAGCCAAAGCAGTTTTGTGGGGCTCTGGACGTTGCTCCACACACAGTGTGGTTTAGTAGGGCTGTGGCTGGTAAATCAAAGTTGCATTGGGCTCTGACTGTCTGTCACACCTTAACCAAGTTTCTCCAAAAGACAGCGTTCTTAATTAATCTGGAAAGGAAACAAAAACTAAATCAAAACAAACAAACAAAAAAAAAACACCAATCCAAAACAAACAAAAAAAAAAAACTCTAATGTGAAACCCAGCAGCCCCGAAGTACTATCCTAGGAGGATATACAAGGGGGTGAGGCAGTTCACATTCTGTGGCAGCACCACCAAAGTGAAGGACTTAGCTAGCGTGAAATAACATAACCAGTGAACATTAGCGGCTGAAACAAAAACTTCGTGCAGGAGCAGCTGCCCTAGCAGCTTATGACAATGCTTGGCCACAGAAGGTCCTGCAATTGAAAGCAAAACATTCAAATCTTTCAGCGCAGATGTGACTTCGCCGTAATGGAACCGACGGCAGGGGTGCCGCAGCGGGTGCCGGTCCTTGAGGAGGCCGAGCCCGCGGGACAGCGCTGACTGTCGGACGGAGTAAGCTCCAGGGAGGAGGCTGAGAGGCCGTACTGCTTGCCAGACTGACACGGCTTTTCCCGGGGGTACACTGCCGCGGCTCCGTACCCGCCGGGCAGCGTGTTTCTGGGCTGCAGCCTGCTCTCCTTACGGTTGAACCACTCTTCCTTCCTGTCCTGGTCCCGCTCGTCCGACGCAGCTCCCGTCCCACCGGGGGTCGCTACCCACGCCGTCCCGAGGCGTGCGGGACAGCGCACGGCGAGCGGTGCCGGAGGCGGGCCCGCCCCGCCCCACCAGGTTATACAGCCCGCTCCTGCCGCCCTCTGCTCCCGACCTTCGCGCCCCGCCGCCGAAGACCGGCCAGCTGCTGCCTCATCACCGCGGGGCCAGGTCCGGGGCCGCTTCCCCGCGGTCGGGCAATGGTGCCGGCGCCCAAGGGCGCCCTGCTTGCCGTCCTCCTCGCCGCCGGGCTGGCAGCCGCGGGCAGGTGAGCGGGGGGACCGGGGGAGGTAGTCGGGAGCGTACCTGGAGCCCTGTGGGGTCGCGGCAGGCGGACCCGGGGTTGGGTCAGAGTCATCGGCGGGTGGCCGAGCTGGGCGGCGGAGTGCGCTCCCTGCCGTGCCGGGGACTGCCGGCACTGTCGGTGAGTCTGCGCTTCACCTGAAGCTGTGGCGAGTCGCCGGGGCCACGCTGCACAGCTCAGGCCGCTCCCTGCAGAGCGGGTAGCGAGGCTCGGTGGTGCTGAACGCCGCTGGCGAAACAAGTAAGGCTTTCCCGCCGGCGAGGGTGCCACCTCCCTCCGAGTCATTGCACCAAAGCTGCGGCGGGGGGTGTACGCTGGGGTGAAAAAAAGGTAACTTCAGTGCACTGGTAGAGATTTAAACAGTGAGAACAGCTGCATCACGTATAGAAAGGTGTGAGTCTCTGTAAGGTTTGGTTTATCTGTATAAGCAGATGCTTTTAAATCAATGTACCATGACCATTGTTATGTTATTCAGAAATAGGTACACTCTAGAAATGGAATGAGATATTGAGACAGGATGAATAAGCCATTATCTCCAGATGAAGCCGTTTTCTCCAGATGAAGCCATTCTAGCATTCCCTCTCTCGGTTCTCCAGAAGCACATAAAAGGCCACAAGTGCTGCAGCAAGAGAGTAGCTAGTAAAAGGAGAATTCACAGCCAATAGGAGTGAAGCCTTCAAGACGTTGTGTTGTTTATTTGTTTAGTATCAGGTTTGTGAATGGGGATGTCTGTAATCAACAAGTGTCCATGTGGCACATGCCAGGCAGTGATCAAGTGGTCAGGTCCTCAGGAACTGGAAGTTTATGAACTCCAGACCTGCTCTTAGGGGAAATACATTCATTTTCATTGCAGAGCTCTCTTTAAATGCCAGAGCTAGTTGTTTCTTGATGTTGTGTATTTGCATTTTGAATGCTTTGAAAGGTGTAAAACCAGAAAATAAGACCATTACCTCCTTCCAGAAGAAAGTATGGCTTGGACATAAGTGAAGCCAATAGTGATGTTTTCAGTGAAGATGATGTTATTTCACAGTAACTTGGGAAATTGCAACCTTCCTAAGCCAAATTTCTCTACAGCTTGTCTTGTCCAAGTTGATGTTGGATGATGGCAGAGGCATGTCTGTTTTGTACCAACATTGTCAGTCTCCCTTTTCCATTGGGAGGAAGACTTTCAAACATATTGATGAAGTCTTCCATGACAAATTATTCTAATTTAAGAGCACAAGAAATTCTGTTTTCTTTGATGAGCTAGGAAGAAGGAACAGGACACAGTAACATTAGAATCAGTTTTGAAAGACTGAACTAATTATGATTATTTTGTCTCCTAGAAGTGTAGCTTTCATACTTGGACTTTTAAGTTTTCTGCTCTGAGTGCATCCTTTAAGGAGTTTAGTAGGCACTTAAAGAAGGCACTTAACGAAGGAACCATTGCAAGCCCAAGCTAAACTTGTAGTGCTTCGAGAGGGATTCACAGTGATGCAGGACTGTTGTGTTGAGTGCCTGAAACTGGAGTGATCTCTTAGGACACAGTTATTAAAAGGTAATAGATTTCGGGTGTTTTTTGAGGTTGGTTGGTTTATTTGGGGTTTTTTTGTTTGTTTTATTTAATATGACTATAGGTGAAGTTGTTTGTTGGTTTGGATTTTTTTCCTGGAAGGAAGTCCCCCTTCAAATAAACTTGTAAAAATCCAAAACTAAACAAAAGTTACCACCACCACAATGAAAAACCCAATGTGCCTGAAACCTTCCCCACCCATCTCCACCCTCAGCAGCAGCATTGTGTGTGCAAGAGCTGACACAAAGCTTTTCCCTCTTTCACTCATTATCGTACTTGTAATATTTTCCTTCGCACTTTTTTGTGTATTTAAGCTATTGAGGATATCAGTCTCCCCTATCAATCAATCTCACTCCACTGGAAGGTCTACCTAGCCACTTGATCAGTGGAGCAGGTGAATTTTCTGAAGATGTTTTATTGTAAATACATGTTTTCTTTTTTTAATATCAAATTGAGTAAATCACTGCAAGAACTCTAAGGTATGGTGTAGTAGTTTAAGGTCTGTCCTCACATCACACACACAGTTTATTCTGTCTGCTATTCCTGCCACTCTAGGTAAAGAGTTATACACTTGGCTGGCCCCAGGCCAGCATCTGAATGCTTTGCCCTGAACTTAACACATTTCTTTGGAGATAGAATTTATAATCTACATAGTACTTGAGAGAGTAACAATTTTTTTTTCTGTGAATGAAATCTAACTTCATTCATACCTATGTTAGTATCACTAAGGGCTACATTAGATGTTTCTCTGTGAGAGAGACTATGTATCTTAAAATCAGGAAAATTTTTTCTCCTGGTTCTTCAGCATTCTTCAAGAGTCTTACCTGTCTTGTGGCTGTGTTTGTACTCTCGTATTCCCCTCAGAGTATTAATGGACAGCAGCACAAGAGCAAATGGATATAAATGGGCACAATAAGCTCTTCTCTCTCTTTTGGAGCTGCCTGACACAAAGCAGGAAGCAACAAGTTCCCCTCTCAGCTTTTGGTTTGTTCAGCTGAGGCCAAGTTCTTCCCATCTTCTGTAAAACAAGTTGTTCTTCATATATTTTATCATCATACATACTATATATAAAATTAATATTTCTTCACTATGGATCTTAAGAACTGTGCACAATACAACCTGAAATGACAGCAGCAAAACTTTCCTGGAATTTTAACTGAACCACCTTAAAGTCCCACTTTGTATATACTGGTGCTACTAGCTCTCAGTAGCTAATACAACCATCTCTTTCCATTGCCTCAACCAAGGAGGCCCTGGCTTATAGTGGAAGTTATTATTCATTTTCAATGTACTTTGATAAATGTCATCCTACTGGTGTCAGCAATGTCACAGCCACATAAAATCAGTTACTTCTCTCCTGCCTGGGCACCCTGAATGGCTCCGTCTTGCACTTGCCATCTTTAGCACCAGTGCTACAAGCTGCTTATTCTCAGAGGACAGAGTTTTTCACTAGAAATGCAGAAACACTCTTGTCACAGACCTACACAGCACTCTGACCAGCAGGGTCTACCTTCTGCCTTTCCTCTTCAATAACATATTTATGCGGCAGGTTCTTCAAGGATATTCTTTGCACAATGAGCTGTGACAAGCACAGCAATCTCATTCAGGCCTCTAGGTATTCCCTGTGAAATCCTACACAAATGTCATATACAAAAGGATCAGATGCATCCTGTGCCTTCAGTCTGCATTGCTTCTCCCACAACATCCAGGATAGTGCACATGACATTCTCTCAGAAAGGATCTGTCCACTTGAAAGGGTCTTCTCATTTTCTTTCTTTTGCATAAAAGTCTGAATTTCTGACAACAGTTACTGAGTCAATGGTGTTTATTCATGGGTTTAGAGGGACTAACCTGGCAAAACTGCTTTTTCTCCCAGATTTTGGGATCCAGGTGGGCTCTCAATGATCTAGCTGACCTTTCCCACTGCCAAAGGTTGGCTTTAACTTTATGTTTGTTGTGAAAGTCAGAACAAGAGAAGGATCTTTTCTATGGCACTATGTATGAAGTTCAAATACGTTAATTTTATCTGCAGTTTCATAGAACATTTCCCTTTTTTAAGGCAAATTTGTATTGAAATCTTGTTAGATGTTGTATACTTTGTAAAGATGCTTTCACTATTTGATTTTGAAGTGAATTATTAAGTGTTACTGAATGTGTTTGTCCTCCTGTGAAAATGGCAACCTTTTGGAAAGCAATGAGATCCTGCTTCCTCCAACCTCTCAGGCATTTTAACCTTCCAGGGCAGTCATAGCGTTATCCAGCTGCATTCAAGAGGATTTTCTGGAGTGTAAGCAGAATATACATTTACTATCCAGGTGAATTCAAGGGCACTTTCTAGGATGCAAGCAGAACATATGTTCTTTATCTTGTATACTTGCAAGTGATGTAAGATAGTGTGATGGTTTGGGAGTTCCCCGCCCCACCACACTTTGTAAAATGACCCAGACTAGAACTCAGCTGGCTGGAAGTTAAGGAATGAAGCTATATTTATAGCTTAGCACAATGTAAAGCAGATATATACACTATATACAGGAATATTTACAGAAATATACAAGTTAAAGGTAATACAGAAACACAACACCCCTCCCAGAAATCAGAGACCCCAGGAGGGGCTCCCAACCACCCTTCCACCTTCTCCCCACCCCTATACCTTACCCCAAGGTTTGCCTTATGCTCAAGGTGAGTTTTTGAGGATCGACCAGGGGGGTTAGAAGAAAAGTGGTTAGTGAGGTTACTCAGCAGAGAGAAGGAAGCCAGAAGCTGCTAGACCGAGACACTGTGCCCCAGAGACTGACTGCCAGCCCAAGACACTGTGTTATCTATGTTTTGAGTTATTTTTTCTTAAACATCTCAGCAAGTAGACATCACCATTGTTTCCTTTTCACAGCCTATAATATAATTTTCTCTATTAAAATATTCCAATTAGCCTCAAACCAGCACAGATAGCAGCACATGGATGAAGAAAATGGAAGAAGGTTGTTTTATTGTCTAAAATCAAGAGGCAGGATGCTGATTTCTAACAGATGCACATGCAGGGGTCATAGCCATTCAGTATGCTTTTCTCCTGTCTGAAGATGAGCTGTAGGTAAGCTGCATCACTGAGTTGATGGCAAAGGCTGAGTGACTTCAGATTTATTTATTCCAACACTGAAGTGTTTTTTACTTCAACCAGGTGACATGGGAAACATCTTTCTTTCAGGGTATCTCAGATGCACAAGCTTATGTATATTTTAAGTGTATGCATATATTTAATTTACTGGTTTGCCCTAACTGTGTGAGTGCAGCCCTCACAGGTAAGCACAGGAGGATGCATGCAAAGTGCTGCTATAAGATGATAAAGCAATGACTTTAGCATGTCAGAATATAAAATGCAAAAGTTCCTGGACTGCTGACATTTTTTTTTTAATTTTATTTTTTCTTACTATGAGGATATTTGTTCCTCTGTATCGCCCCTCCAATGCCCCAAATCGCTTACTACAAAGTTCTCACAGATATTTTGTGTGTCCAAAACACTTTGGACTCTTTGAAGAAAGTGTGTTTGTAATTATGGCTTGGAAAAAGCAGTAGGGACAGAGGATTTTGGATAAAGAAGAGAATTTCACAAAGAGGACAAGAATGTGATAGTAGAGAACTTAAGTATCAGCAACCAGAGGAAGAACAGACCTGGAGAAACAGCATCTATTGCTCTAGAAGACTTACACAGTTGTGTATTTCCACCAGATTTTATAATTTTGGCAATTAATGTTGCAGGTTTTCCAACTCTTGCAGCTGTCGATTTGGACAGTGACTTAGAATCCCCTGGTCTTACTGGGAGATTAAATTAACATTCATTTGTAATGTCAGGTAGTCTCATGCAACCGGATTACACAAGACTACACTTACACAATCAATTTGGACATAGGCAGTGTCTATGAGCCTGCAAGTCACTTCCTTTTATGGGGCTGACTGGTGTTCAGAAAGCTGCTTTTCTGTAGAATCAGTGCATTCAAAGCAGTGAAGTATGGCATCATATACTGTAGATAATTGGCAACTGATGTCATCTGCCTGGACCTGAGCAAGGCATTTGACTCTGTCCCACATGACATCCTGGTCACCAAGCTGGAAAAAACATGGACTTGATGGGTGGAGCACT
>WBNM01029158.1:968-70345 GCA_013399055.1 Ramphastos sulfuratus | reverse complement strand
GAAGATGATCAGAGGGCTGGAGCAGCTCTGCTATGAGGACAGGCTACAAGAGTTGGGGCTCTGCAGCCTGGAGAAGAGAAGGCTTCGAGGAAACCTTATAGTAGCCTTCCAGTATCTGAAGGGGGCCTACGGGAAGGCTGGGGAGGGACTATTTATAAGGTCTTGTAATGACAGGACTAGGGGCAATGTGTTTAAACTGGCAGAGGGGAGATTTAGACTGGATGTTAGGAGGAAGTTCTTTCCAGTGAGGGTGGTGAGGCACTGGCACAGGTTGCCCAGGGAGGTTGTGGCTGCTCCCTCCCTGGAGGTGTTCAAGGCCAGGTTGGATGAGGCCTTGAGTGACCTGTACTAGTGGGAGGTGTCCCTGCCTATGGCAGGGGGTTGGAACTAGATGATCCTTGAGGTCCCTTCCAACCTTACTGTTCTATGATTTTATGATTCTATATTCAATCTAAATTCTTCCCATGATGCAAGCTGGAGCAGCCCCATTGACTTCGCTGATACTAAAAATGACTCATTCTAGCAGGGGATTTGACTGCATTTTTTTGCCTTTACCATGCTTCTCATTAAAAAGAATTTATGTTACATGGTTAATTTGTTGCAGCTGAAATGTTCCCATTTCCCATGTTTTTCCAACAAAATGCAACTTTGCATTCCTTTCTGGGAATGACGCCCAAGGTTCAGTGAAATGAAAATACGTTTTCATGTATAAAACGTGAGGGAAATGCACAAAGGAGTATATGGAGCAATGGGTTACTGGAGCTAGTGTTTGTCTTTCCTTACACAGCTCAAGAGCTCGTGGGCAGCTGGTGAGTGTAAGTCAGCCTGGGATGTGTCGCTACGGTTCTAGGTTGGATTGCTGTTATGGCTGGAAAAAGAACAACAATGGCCAATGCGAAGGTAACGTTAACACTTCAGACTTGTTTCTTCTTCACTGCTGTGTAATTTGTACTAATAAAGGGATTTCATATATGTCTGCCAGAAACTACAGAAAGAAATCTTCTGAGGAGAAAAATCTCTTTAACTATGAGTGAATAAAACATGATTGAATGACCATCTCCTCAAAGAAAGCAAAGCTTTAGGTAAAAACACCAAACCATAAAATACCTGTTGAAAAATTCTTAGGTCCAGAAGGGACTATCTCATCTAACTTCTTGCACAGCCCTGGTCAGTGTCTATACTGTTACAGCTGTCGAGTAATTGCCAAAAAATGCAGTGTTTACTAATGCTACACAGGGACTTCTAAAATGGTTTTCTACCAGTTGATATCCTTCATCTTCAGAGTATACAGATTCTGAGAATCAGGGTGTTTTAACTTTCTGAAACAAAAATAAACCTCAAGCAATAAATTACTTGAGCTTGGGTAGCCAGCCAGCATTCTGCTCCATGGATCATTGGCATAATAGAGTCAATGACACTTAAGACATTGCTAATTTGCGAAAGGTCTACAGAGCCCAAGGAGAATGTGATGCGGAATCTCTCTAGCTGTACATGGACAAAACACAACAAAATTATCAAATATATGCTTTAGGAATCTTTTTCAGGTGTTGCACCTGTTGTCCCAGAGCATTTGGCATTGTATATCTGAATAGAAGCTTCACTGAAAATCAAGATACTGGTATCCAAAAAAGAAAGAAGCAAAAATGTCTCTGCTCCATATTCACAGCACGTCAGATGAAAAAAAGGAAAAACTGATTAATACTTTTATTAGTATTTTGGTATTGCTTAATAGCACCTTGGTTTTGATGAAAATGAATACCTGGAGGGAAAACTGACAAACATAACTTTGATCAGCCAGTGGAGTAGATTGTCTTGTTTTAAAACAATAGGTTGATTTCATACTAAAATAACAGTTCTCATAAATTTCTTCCTTGGCAAGGTTACTTTAAGCCAAATATAATGTAGTTCTGCATCGTAAATCCAGATGTAGTGTTGCTCTCTTCTTCAGTGCTAACATTCTGCTAGTCTTGCAGCGAACCACATTTCATTCAGGGATAGAGGTACTGTTGAAAAATGCCTTAATCTGCAAATTGGTACATTTGAATGAATCTTTAAATGTAGGGAAGATACTTGAATTCAGAAATATGCATTTGAATTAAACTTTTCATTCTATAGTAACTAACACCATGATTTTCCTAATTCCTACAGTTTGCATAGCAGCCTAATACATACACTAGTGAGATGCACATCCTGGTGAATGCTCTTTTCGCTATTTTTTCCAGAGCTAGTCTTAATTTATATGTGTCTTTGCTTCGCTATTCCTGAATAACCCTCATGTTGACAATCACATGGCCTTAAGCCTTATAAAAGTCAGCATTTAATTTCTGACTAATGATCCAGAGGGCTGATTAGAACACTTTTACTTTTTAATGCATCCAGGATAAGAACAGCCCTCTCAAAGGATTGCAAACCTGATGCTATTCAGACCTATTGGCATGCGTGGTAAGGACAGTTGCCTGACTGATTGACAGATGTGCTCTGGATGTTCTGCCATGGAACAGAGAGCATTCCTCAGCTGTAACTAAGGAGATTCAAGACTGGAAAACTACTGTAGGGCAATGTGTCTCCTCTGGCTGTGAGAGAGTGCTGTTGCCTCTTTCCTACTCCAGATGCCAAGCCTAGCAAGTTAAGCTGCTGGCTAGCTGCTTCTCACATGGACTTCTTAAGAAAAAGACAAGCATATATAGAACTAATTTGAAGCCTAAGCATGGCAGGAAGAGCATGAGGAAGAGAGCAAAAAAGGAGCCTTTTCTTTTTCAGGTCTTTACAAACCTGGGAAAGCACTCACTCATGTAATCAGTGCTAGAGTCTCTTTTCTCAAGCAGAAATAAAGTGCTGATCAGTAGCTATTATGCCTGAATTATAGGAAAAGGTATGGAGGACATTGAACTTGTGCACCAAATTTTTCAGCAACTAAGCGGGGCAAAAGTTCTCAAGTATTTTTACCTTTTTCTCTCTCTTTTCTCTGCCCAACTCCCCCAGCTATCTGTGGACATGGCTGCAAGTATGGTGAGTGCACGGGACCAAACAAATGCAAATGTTTCCCTGGATTCATGGGGAAAACCTGTAATCAAGGTTTGTGGACATGAGGCTATTACTTCAAAAAACAAACTGTTGGTGTTCTATCTCTTTATCTTGTGCTATGGATTGTGTCACTTTCCAAAACTGTAAAGCAAGGTGTTTCATTGTTTACATAGAAGAACTTAGAGTTTAAGGCTTTTGCAAGCTCTAGCATCCCAGGCAAGCTTTAAGCCTCCTTGAGCACACAGAAGTTTGAACCTATATCATGTACCTCCTGTAGGCTGATGGCAAGGGCAGACTGTCATATTTATAGTCAGAGGATTAAGGTAAGGAAAGATTATATATGAAATTATTAGAAGAGACAGAAGTCAAATCCAGAACATGTTATTTTTTTAGCTAGCAATCCACGTTACTTTAACTAACCTTCTCGTCAGGAAGACATGCAATTATATGCTAGATATGTAATTTCTCAAGCTGTCTAGGTCAATGCCATCTGTTTGCATATGCTGATCGGTATTTCTGAGAACCAGAATTGTGAGTCTTTAGAACTACATATTCAGAAACTTTGAATACACCACTTTCCCTCCATAAACTCCCAATTAGACGTGGAAATACTTCAGCTGAGGCAATGGTGAGAACTGGGATGTTTTTTTCATCTGTTCCAATATAGGAGATCCCTGTATTGGATCAGATGAAAGGATAAGTTCACTGCATGGAGAGATCCCATCCTACTGCAGTGCAAATGAGTGAAGTGCAGGTGCTGTAAGGAACATGTGACATAAAGGCCACATGAATGGATAAGTCCATCCTTGCTACCTTCCTAAGCACCTGCAACCTTTACTTGAAAATGTTACACTGACATACTAACATAGTCACATCTTTCAGAGTCAAAACAACTCATTTATTACATACTATCTTTCAAACAATATGCTATAAAGCTATACTGTGGACTGTTTTGGAAAACTCCATCTTTTTGCACTTTTGATGTTGCTCACAGCAAAAGAAGTCAGTTCTTCAGTACCAGGAAAGAAAAGTGGAACAGCAGCTGTGGTTGTGTGCAATAGATATGCAGGTATTAGCCTCTAAACCTAGTTTAATCTCAAAAACTATTTGGCAGCTTAAGTGTTACCAAGAGGCAACAGAGAAACCTCCAGCTTTTAGGTGTTATCTGTGCAGTAGCTCCACCTGCTTTTGATATACCCTCTGTAGGCAAGCAGATCAGTTCTGCATACTTACAGTAGATTCATAGCCTGAGGCTGGGTGGAATCACTGCACAGGCCTACATGTGCAAATTGCCTGTTAGCTCCTGGGGCTGCTCTGCCTTCTGAAGCATGGCCAGGTGGCCACAGAACAGAAATGTCCCAGAGCTATTTTAGTAGTAAAGCCATATAGGTGGTCATGTTCCAGCAGCCAGAAATGCACAGAGCCACTTTTAATTTACTGGCAGATGTAGCTGTGGTCTGTCCTTAGAACAGAAAGCCCTGCTGAGCAATCTCAACATGAGCTAACTAAAATAACAGAGATAAGGGGACTGTATTAGTCTGCCACCAAGTCTGAGTTAAATTAGCCTTATCTCCATAGGTTCTGTTTTAGAGCTGTGTGTGCTATCTGTGCATTACTGTGCATTGTGCAAGATAGGTACAGATAAGCACTTTTGAAAATGTGTAGTCTAAATGGAATAACTTTTGTTCCCCAGTTTGCTCTCTAGTTTCTTTGTTAAGTGAGTCTTGGTTATTTAGTGGAGCCACAGTAGCACAAAAATGCAGTGTGATTTGCAAGCTGATAGGTTGTCCTTTTTCAAACAGCCTCTATGTTTAAATAATAGAATAGAATAACAGAATGCAGGCCTCTTTTTCTTCCTGGGAATGAACTGTAACAAACACTTTTGCACATGTACAGCCCCCACGGTTTATGCTTTGAATGATCTGGAGTTCTTTCTGTCGTCTCCAGGGCACATAGGCACACAAACGGTTTCGTTTCTTCTCCCATTAGAAGTGAAATTGCACAAACTTAGTGCTTGCTTGGAGGGTTGCATCTTTACTGAAATTATACTGTTAGTCATGTGTGCCATTGAACACATGTGGAATGGGCTGTATATGCTGGTGCCTTCTCTTAATGAGTCCTGAAGGTCTCAGCTCACAGAAGTCACATGCACAAATGTCGTCCCCTTATCACAGGACCAATACTATTGTCAGCAGAATATGTGCCTATACCACACAAATTAAACTACTTAGGATTCTAGTTTTCTCTCTGTGAAAGATAACTATAAGGAATTTGAAATTAATTTAGGTTCTGCAAAGTCTTTTAAATCCTGGATTTTGAAAAGGGTTTAGGATGCTTTTATTCTCAGGATTTTGAGAATTTTTAATTTGTCCTTTTATTCTTAAAGTCATATAATTATCATATATTACATTTAATTTCTGCTACTGATACCCTTGGTGCCAATGTGTAGCTCAGAAAAAAAAAACCAAAACAACCCACCCACAACGAATCTTTGTTTCACTTTATCTCAAGCTGATTTGCTGTTCTTAGTCTCATTTTTTTGCCTTTACAGTACAGAGGTCAGTCAGAGGGCTAAAGTATCCAGCTAGATTCAGAGAAATCAAGAAAAAAAAGCCTCCCAGAAAAGAGAGTAACTCTTCATTCCTCCATCTCTTCCTAACAAGCTTCCAGATGTGTCCAGACTGCATTAGTTTTTCAGCTGTGGAAGTCTGTATATGTTAGTTTTGCTAGCAGTCTTTCAGACAGATGGTCTGCTGAACTCTCATCTTGTGAAGGGTTGGCTCATTTTCAATCCAGGCAATTTTACTGTAGGGAATTCAAGGCATTAGGCAATATTATCCACCTCTATGTATGAATGTATGTATACAAACCCAGCACTCACTTCATTCCAATGGCTTCTGCAGATCTGAATGAATGTGGACTGAAACCACGTCCCTGTGAACACAGATGCATGAATACACATGGCAGCTACAAGTGCTATTGTCTCAACGGGTACATGCTTATGCCAGATGGCTCATGTGCAAGTAAGTAATAGAGCTCATAGGACAGGCACACCAAAATTACCTAGTCACAGTTGATCCCAGTAGATTTGCTAAATACATTCATTCTGATGAATGTATTTAGCTTATTCAGAACAGGATCTTTGCCTCAGCTCTCTGGTACTGTCAGCAGCTAAGACTTTCTGTTTGGCAGTACCTGGACAAAGGAAACTAGGTCATACCTGTATTTTGATATTAAGAGGATTTTTTGTCCCAGAAGTAAAAATCTTAGATAGCATTACTTCAGATGAAGGACAGCTAGTATAACCTTGGTGCATAGTCCTGATAGTTCATCTGTTGAATTAGGATGAATGAATCTATCCAAGCAGAGCACCAATATAGACTACTTTTTAATGTGCTGAATTTCATACCATTATTCCTTTACCTTTCTGTGCTCCCTAATTTATCTCTGTGTTGATATGCTTCCTTCGGCTGCTGCCAGCTTCTTGCAAACATCTGTTCATTAAACTAAAGCTTATCTAAACTGTAGTTCTACCTATTTTCTTTATCTTTAATCCAGCATGTAATGGAAAGCATTCTGCTTTTTCTAGCTAACTTGATTTTTCAGACCTGAGATATTGCAGACAGGTATTTTGGCCTCAAATTTCACAAATTTTAGGTAATGTAGTGACAATCTTTTATGGAGTCCACTGGACTGAAGCAGCTGGACAAGGAAGCTAGTTTGTCTCAGCAGTGGACCAATATGCTTGTGAGGTCTGTCCTAAACCAGTGGACCTAGCCATGTGGAGTATGACAGGAAAAAAAATGAAATCTGAAAGGCTTTGATCTCCAAACCTTGGAGACAACCATTCACCAGACAGGGGTGTCCATCTGGTGAGTTTGCTGTCAGTCTTTGGATAACTGGAAAAATACTCAATCTTGGGAAACACTCTCAGGAGGGCAGGTTATGCAGCTCTGGGGCAGACAGGAAAGCCAGAGTTTGTACACTCTATATCTTATGGCAGGGAGACTGAAATTGCCATGAAAGATGCCTGGGGCCAGGGTTCTTGGAGGGTTTCCTTTCCCTGCATCACAGCTCAGGGTTGTGCCTCTGCATTACTAAACATGGTGTGCATCACCAGCAAGCAACAGCTGTGGAGCCCTGACATCTCTGAGAAACTGATATATATTCCTTCTGATTTATGCAAGATAATTTGTGTATCTGCTGACATCACACACAGAAGAGTTTTCAGTAAGACCACTGTCTTATGGGCAGCTGAAGTTGGCAGAAGCCAAAACTATAGTCAAAAGAAACTTAATCTCTTGAGCCCAGCAGATTTGTCCAGTCTGTCTTACTCCCACTCCTCTAACCACAAATGCTTGCTGCAGCCACGCTTCTGAAACAAGCCAGGAAAACAGATCCAGACTGTAATGTAGCATTTCTGCTGAATTAATTTTAATTCAGTTTTACTTCAGGACTCACTTTCAGATTTTGCATTTTTACCAAATTTCTACCAAATGTAGAAATGGTGATCATGAAATGAAGTAGTAAATTATTTGCCCAAGCAGAAATTACTCTTGGTTAAAATTAGTAGTCTACCATCTTATCCGATGCTAACTTAAGCTTGTGCTCAGAATGAAATGATAGATTATTTAACCAGCTGTATAGTTCTCGTAACTTTATTCAGGCAAACACTTGGAGTATATGGATGCTCCTTTTGAATCAAATTCACCATGATGTAAATCTCTTTAGCAAGGTGAGGTCCACCTAGTCCAAGTGCTTATCTCCAAATATACAACCATGCCAAGGGACCAGGAAGCTGGAAGAAAGGCCTCAGAAGAATGTGGCTTTGGGCCACACAGAACCATTACTTAAAACAGTAGGTTAGTATCTAACAGAGAATCGCCCAAACTCCACAAGAATCGCTACTCTAGATCTGATTCTCTAGATCTGATNCCCTCCTCTGGACCCACTCCAACACTTCCATGTCCTTCCTGTGCTGGGGGCTCCAGAACTGCACACAGTTCTATGATTCTATGATTAGCAGTTCATGTAAGCCAACATTATGTCTAACCAAAGTCATGAATAGAAGCTTCAAATGAAAGAAAAAACAGACAGTTGCCAATCAGAGAAGAATAACTACTAGTAAGTTTCTTATTCCTACTTAGGAAGTAGATAATATGCAGAAGTAGTATTATTTACAGTCATTCTTTCAATTCATCCCTCTTGTATGTTCTCTTTCATACAAAAGTAAAATACTTTTGTAAATACAGTAAAGTCTTGGTCTTGAATATTCATCACTTAGCCACACATTCTAAACAAACTAGCCTAATGAAAATAATTTTATCACTGATTAAACAGGTTAATTTTAATAGCACACAGGACTAATATGCATTATATTTTATATTCAAATCACAAATAATACAGCTGTAGCTATGTAGACACCTGCACACATCTTTGTCTTTTCTGCACACTGTTATTAAGCACTGTTGTGAAAGTGCTGGTACCTCTGGCAATAAACATGTTGCATTTTAAAATAAAATATGTTGGGTTTTTTCCCTGCTTAATTGGTGAGCCAATTTCAAGTTCCTACATCTGGTTTCTGTCTCTAATAAAGTGACAACTGTTCCAGGATTTCCAATTACAAAGAACCTATATACAGTTCTATCTCTCTGAACACAACCAGAGTGAACTAGCTGGTAACACATTTTTTGTACATGCTATGATCTGTTCAAGTAAAGACTTCCAGATGCTACTTCTCTCCCTGGCATCTTAACACTAATGCTTCCTGGATATCTTCAGGATTTTAGGAATATCTCCCTGTATACTTAATCATCTTCTCCTGCTTTTCTAGTCTCACATAGGTTTCTCATACAGGATCTAGACCTCTACATTTCCTTTTAGAGCCGAAGGAAAATAATATCTAACAATTCAGATTTCTAATCAACCTATGGCAATCATTACTTGTGTTCTGGCTAGTGCATTGTTAGATTCAGAGACCTGTTCCATAACGGGTGAAAATAAAGGGCAGTTTCTAAGTTCCTCAGGCTAATTTTTAAAATCAAATTCTAGACTGGAAGCATGTTTAGTGGTAGGCAATAAAAACATTCACTACTAAACAGCCATTTTCTGTTGGGTAAGACTGTTTCACTGTAAAATGTAAAAAACACATTTTTCCCCTACTTTTGAGTGTTTCTGCCTCTGAATATAAAAGGTAGTAGTAAGAAGTCACGGAACTGGGATCAAGGGAAAAAAAAAGATGGATGGGGCAGATAAGAGAAGAAGAAAGTTAGAGAGTCTAAGCTCTATCTCATGGACTCCTGAATTGTTAATGTGTAAACAGTTTGATTTATTCTCATTTATTTTCATCCAAATCTAAGTTTTTTTTAAGTGTGTGTTCACAACTTAGAAATTTGCCCTTTTTGTTATTTTAAATACTGTTTTCAGGTTCTAGGACATGTGCCATGGTGAATTGCCAGTATGGATGTGAAGAAGTCAAAGGAGAGGTGCAGTGCCTTTGTCCATCAGGTGGCCTTCAGCTGGGACCTGATGGAAGGACTTGCATTGGTATGTTTACAGAGAGCTCACTCTCAGCTTCTTTTCAATAGGATCCAAAAAAACTCCTTAGATTCTGGGGAGAGGTTAAGACGTAATTAGCCCTTCTCATTGTTCCTTGCAGTGTGATATAAAGATTGCTTGGTTTTGTTTTTTTTACAACTCTTCTTGTAATATTGATTGTTAAGTTCTTTGGGCAGGTCTCATCCTCTATAAAAAAAGGTGAATGTTTTGACATGATTTGAATTCATTGACAGACTCAGGTTTTCTCTGATGCTGTGAGGCCATTAAATAAAATAGGAACCTATCCTACTGATACAATGTATTATAGGATCTGGGTGTGTGTTTGGATGGGGGTTAATTGTGGGTCATTAATGCAATGACCCACAATACAAACTTCTATTTTTCTCAGAAGCCCTAACATCACTTTATCTGGGAGTTTCCTGTGAAGAAAGCATTGCTTATAGCAGTTGGTATTGTTCTATGATACTGCTTTACATTGCCATCTGACAAAGCAGTGCTCCAGCATCATAATACAGTGCTGAAATCGTACCCATTTTAATAGTGAAGCTAAATGAGCTCCTTTTGAAAGCCAATAGATGTGAAACAAACTCTCCAAAGCAGGAATCACTGCACTGACTAGATAAGAAGAGGCAGTGAAGTGCATGTTGGGGAGCAGGGCAAGGTGTCCTTAATTAAGCAGAAGGGTAGGACCGGATGATGTGCAGAGGTCCCTTCCAACCTCAACCACTTTGTGATTCTGTGAAATAAAATTTAACAAAATGTCTTTGGCAGCATTCCTAACAATACTGATGATTTCATATATTTTACTTTCTTTCTGTCACAATGGGGCAAGTCCTTCAGAAAACGAAGGGCAGCTTGGGCATGATACCTTGCAGGCAAAGAATAGATAACAGTAGCTAACTCCATTTCAGATGTTTCTTACCAATACGTAGTGGTTGAATGATTGCTACAGCTTAAAAAATGGTTTAGATGTTGAGAGGTTTAACACTGAAATTTAAAAAAAAAAAAAAAAATTATTTCAGCTCCAATGTCCAAAACAACATTATACTGAACATTTCAAACAAAAGATTAAATAAATGCATCAGCCAGGAGACACTGCTGTGCAGAAGGACAGTTGGTTTCTTTAGCACACAGCTGAAATATGAAGTCACACATAAAGATTGCATGGCCTGGGACTACTTTATCACTTTTAGGAGCTATCAGATAAACCCATATAGATACTTGGCTCAACATCCAAACTACAAAGACTTTAACAGGAGAATGGTGTTTCTTTCTTTCAAATGAAATGAGTTTGTAACTGGAACTGTTCTGCTTTCAGTAATCATCAAGACTCTTGAACTACCACCAGTCACAGTTTTGTTTGAATGATGTAAGAGATACGTGAAGACAAACATCGTAGACATACATAGACATGCAATTAAATACAATAGACAGAATGAGTAGTTCTTTTAAATCTCTTATAGAATTATCCAGGCAAATATTTTTATTTACCTTCCATGCCTATATGGATTTCAAAGACTGCTGATACATATGATAGAAGGTAAAACAGACAAATAAGGTACGTCCAGTGGTTGGAAATATCAGAGCCTTCTTTCTGCATGAATTGTGGTACATCATCAGTTCTCCATCTCTACAATGAGACAGCATCTTCCTACTGTATGGCATTATAGATATTTATAATATTTATAGATATTATATTTATAACATTTATAGATATTATAAGATACTCTGGTATTGGTCACAGAAAGGCTATAAACAGATGAGCATTTGAAGATCCCTATTAGTCCTAGTTTAACCCTCTTAAGAAGCTGCATTATTCGTGAACCTGCAAAGCAGAACATTGATGTGCTTCACTTTTCCTTTTCTAGGTGAAGTAATAGAATTAACAATTATAGACCAAAACTTCAAATTAAACCAAAACCTGTTGTTTTCAAAAAGTACAGTGAGTCTTCAGACACTGCAGACACTGCAGATATAAGCTTCATGCTAAGATCAAATGCAGCAGGCTTGTCCTTTATCTTCTGGCACACCTCAGTCCTGGCAGAGACACAAGGAAACAAAAGCCTGGAAGGTCTGGGAATGCTGTGAAGGATACAGAACAGAGAAGCCTACATCGGAAATGTGTAGCATGGGCAGAAAAAGTGATTTTTGACTACAGGTTTCTTCAAATGTTTTTCTGTTGTTGTCCATTTCCCTTTGATCACCTAAGCACTGTAAAAGAATGGTAGAAATTATAAAAAAAACCAAAACTTTTTGGTCCAGCAGCACTTCAAGGGGGTTGTAAGGGCAGCAGCACAGCATGACAAATTACATACGAAGTCACTGATATGTGCTAAAATGTGATAGGGAAAGACAAATGACAAATATCATAATAATCTCTACTTTAAATTTGATATTATGACAAAACAAATTAGTAACATTTAATTACAATGGTTGTTGAATAGCATTCTTGGCTCCTCCCATATTGAGTTTTCTCCTCTCTCCAAAATGTCTTTCCTTGTTCATCTATCTTGCTGGGCTGACCACTCAGTCTGGAGACTTTCCTCCAATTAAGTCTTGACTTAACCCAGCAAGGGGAGATGCAGAAATTCAGAAGAGCTACGACTACACTCAGCTTCCTGTTTCTGGGGCTTTCTCTTGAGCTATTCTCTGATATTTCATTTCTCAGGAAAATTACAGAATTTATGGATTTCCCCTTAACCCTTCCACATCAGGGCAAATCATTGTCTCCATTGGGAGAATCCTTACCACCCGTTACCCTAGCTTTTACCAAGACAGGTCTCAAAATCTTCCATGCAGGTGGTTTCCATTTTACTACTTCATTCATATGACCACATGCAAAAGTCACCTCCAAATGTGAAATTATAGGATTGAGTTATTAAACAATTTGTGATAGCCAGGACCAAACCATTCCTGTGCACATCTCAACTAGTTCTTCCTTTCTCATTTTACCTTCTCATGGATCTGACCAGCATCCTTCTCCTGCTTTAGACATTGATGAATGTTCTAGTGGCAAAGCTGTCTGCTCTTACAACCGCAGATGCGTCAACACTTTTGGAAGCTACTACTGCAAGTGCCAGCTTGGTTATGAACTGAAATATGTCAGTGGCCATTACGACTGTGTAGGTAAGATTTAGCCTATGGATTTTGCTTTCTCCATCTTTTTCATTCCCACACTGTATCTTTCCTGTCATTGCATGAAGGATGTTGGCATAGTCTGAAGATATTGCCTCAGAAACGGATAAAAGATGTCATACTAACAATCATCTTGATGGCACTTGATTTTTTTCTCTAAGTTTTCTCTGTGGCCTTATGTAGAGTCATTTTTAATCCTTTTGGCTTTTTACTTGTGATGAACAAGCAATTCCACAATCTTTTTTTTTTGTATGTGTGTGTGTATGTGTCATTAATAAAGAATATGAATCAAGTGCCTTCACGACTGTAAAAACAGTTGTTTGGATGGACAGAACAGAACTCTAAAAAAAAATAGTAGGTTTTAATTACTTTTCAGGTCTCTCTTGCATGCTTATGTTTCTCTCAAACAAAAATAAATACATGCAAAAATTATCTTGACATGTCTATGTGTTAAAACAAATGTTAAATCACCTTTGCTCCTGTTTCAATCCTTGAGCTGAATGGTGGGAGAACAGAACAGTGTAAGTTACTGCAGCAGGCACTGATAGCAGTATTGTTCAAGCAGTTGACTACATGAAGACCTGGAAGAGTTGGAACTACCTCAGGAAATGCATACAAAAGAGAATTTGTGGCTTTTTACATTTGCTTGGTATTGGGAGTTAGAGGTGGGAGGGAGGTTTTGGAGACCAAGTTTGCATTTCCTGTTGTATGCAAACCCCTGAGAGATTTAAAACAGAAAAAATGCTTCCTTCTTCATGCAATATGTGTGCACAGGGGAAACTGGAGAGGTCTCAGTAATCAGGATTTTATCTGCAATTCTGATTCTCACTCTCGAACATTTTTGAGTCAGTCTTCCTGCTACTTGTCTCCTAGATGGCTTAGGTTATGAGAGGACCTGTCGGCTCCTACAAATGAAGCAATGTGAATAAAATGCAAGTGGTGCAAAAATTTGTTCACCACCTTAGTTTCTTCATGTGGGAGAAATCAAACACATATTTGTGATGTAGCAAAAGGGAAAAGAAGAACAAAATGTGATACTGTTGATGCCTGTACATTCTGCTGTCGTGCTAAAATTGTATATTCTGAATTTTTCCTGATCATAATTTTTGCATTCAGCATCATACACGTGCTGGAATGTCAGAGGTGGAGAGGAGATCTCAACAACTTGGCACACTTAGGATTACTTTGCATTGCATTTCTTCTAGAGTGAATGAAAGAATCAGATAGTTTGGGTGAATTGTTTTTTCAATTGATGTCAACATTGTCTCGGTGCCTTTCAATTTGTTAATACAAGATTGTGTACTACCTACAGTTTGAACCCTGTTCTCAGTCAGAAAATCACCACATTCTCTTTGTCTTTACTGAGATGCCCTACATTTTCCATGGACCCATATGCCAGCACTTGTGCAGTTGGAGCCAACACTAAGCATTTTCTCCTAGTGTGAGTTCTTCAGCCTCAAATGTTCTGTGGGCCATCTTGGCCCAACACTAGTGCTTACAATACCCAGAAACAGGTGGTGGGTACAGGCAGTCATGAAGCTTGGGTTTCAGTGCAGTTTTCACTGAAACATTTATATATTTTCCTAGATGTAAATGAATGTGTGACAAATATGCACAGGTGTAATCTCCATGCAGAGTGCCTCAATACTGAAGGATCCTTCAAGTGCAAATGTAAAGAAGGCTACCGAGGAAGTGGATTCAATTGTGCTGGTGAGTACCACTGGATGTCAGGAATATTATTACATTGTTGGGGTTTTTTTCTCCAATAATTTATGGTTATAAGGCATTTTCTAGGAAATAACATCCTGAACAGTGCTGCAATACCAAGCAGGCAAACCCTCCCCACAAAATAATATATTGATTGTACATGTCACTGCATACTTAATGCAAGTATTTATTCAAATTCATATTGACTATGAGTCCCCCAAGTCTTATAGTATAACTAGGAATTGCAAGTAGGACAGAGAATAGAATTCATCCTGAAGAAACAGAGCAAATAGCTTTCAAAGTCTACTGTGTATTTTCCTTGAACTCCCACTGCTAGCCCCTTGCAGGGCTGTGCAGTCACTTCCAGAAGAGTTTCAAGCTAAGTCAGCAAAAATTGAGAGAAAGGAAGAAAGCCATTACTTCTATGGTAAACTATCTTGACATAGTTTTGCCTTTGCTTATCTATTGAATATGGAAAACTTCCTATAAAAATGTCATTGCTTGGTTCTAACAGAATGATTCCCTTCAAGAAGAAAGACAGACTGTCATTGTATTTATATGTGAAATGAACTTTTTTCTTTTAGGAAACCTGGCAGAGGTTTCTCCTGCAGCATCATTAGAGATGTTTTCTTCAGCACAGTCCTGCTCAATTTTTTTTTTTAATAAAAGATGTTGTGAAAACATTTTAAAAATTCTTTTCTATTGCAGATGAAGTTTACATAGTATATGAGCCTTTCTTCCAGTGTCTTTTTCAAGTAATCCTTAATCAGATAGGTATTATGTTTATACTTCATGGTCACAGATGTTCTATTGAGTCTCTCTATTACTCATGTTCCTACTCTCATTATAAAAGTACCAGTACAAAATGCTGACTTTTAATGAGACTTTTAATGAGAAAAACTAAACACAGAAACCTGACTGGTGCTGAAGGGTTTAATTGGGAGCTGCTCAAATTCAATGTCATCAGCTAGTTTCCTTGCCAGACCACATTCCTTGTGATACATAACTGCAGCTTACTGCAAAGATATGACTGAATCTCAAAGCAAACTGATGTGTCTTGATATGCTTCTGTCAAAACAAAATGTATCACATAGAAAATGTTAAACAAATGCATCCCTGAGCAAAAACCTCTGCAGTTGGAGTGGTTTCTATTTCTTTTTGGGTTTGGTTGTTTGGTTGGTTTTGGTTTGGTTTGTTTTTAATGAGAAGCTGAAGGTTTCGAGGGAAAATGTTCTTTTGACCAGGTCTATGTATAAAATATTCTTTCATTGAGTAGGAAAAAAAATTAGCAGGAATGCTTACTTGAATATGGACAAAGGAAATATTTTACCTTGTGGACAGACTGTGACAAATGATTTAATGTCTAGCCGTGTAAAAAAATCAGTGCTGAAGACAAATGATTTCTATCTTCTCACTGATGTTTCTATTAAACTGTTTGCTCACTCTCTGCATACTTTCTCACATCGTATTTCCAATTAGCGAAGTTCATTATTAATTCAGGAGAGGCAGGAGCTAGCTATGCATTCATAAACTTAGTAGAACACACTAAATGGAATAGAGATATAATCGAGAAAGAACAGAGGAATAACACACAGTAATGAGAGAAATCAGAGCTGTAAGCAGAAGGTCAAAACCAAGGGTATAGCTGGAAAGAGGTATAAAACAGAGATGAAAGATAGAGTCAGTGGTAGGTAAAGCCTGGAAAGCAGTAGTGCTAAAAAGAGACTGTTTTCTCTGGTGGCAATTCCTACATATACACCATTTTCTAAAGGGAAGAGAAGGAGGTTAGTTAGTCCTGAATGTTTCAATAGTTCATTTTTACTGCGATCCTCAATCAGTGTAATTGTTTGGGACAGGACATGCATCTTGCTATCAGCAGTATTATCTTTCTATAGCAAATGAAAAACATTTTAATATATAGCTTAAGTTGCAGAGTATGAAATGAGAATAACTAAGCACATCATTTATAATGAAACTTCTATGTCTACTGTTCCTCATGCTACCAAATCAAGTAACAAAAAGAGGTAATGTGAAATTCACCTTTGCATAGAAGGTAGAGGAAATTTGTGTGTCAATATACTAACTTGATAAAAAGATGTTAAAACAGCAGGCTGCAAACTGCTGCTTGTATGGATACAACCTCTGATTGTTTAGGCACCCTTTTGCCATTCAGCACCTATATGCATGAAATCCTAACGGCTGTTTCTGAACTGTCTCTAGCACAAAATTAATTTGAGAATCCATAGAGATGTAACCTTTCAAATACACCCTAACAGAGTCCTATCCATTTCCACATCTGGTCTCTCTCTTGCTGCAATCTGTTGCTGTCCTCAGATTCAAGTGTTTCCTGATTTCCTATTGTGCATTGAAAAACCACATTTCCCTCATCACATGCTTCTATGTGTATTTCAGCTTTTACCCAAGAACAGAGTCTCACAAGGTTCCATAAGCAATTAAGTTTCCTGAGGAGAAAATGAACCTATTTTTCATTCACTTTTTTTTGGTAGGAAACTACAAAATCACAGGAAAAAACAGTACTAACTTACAGCCTGCAGCCATCAGACATCACTCTAAGGACCTCAACAATGGCACTCTTGTTATTGCCTGGATAGACACAGATGTTACTGTTCTTTATTATGCTTTGCCAGATAACCAAATAATATAAAGTTCTGCCAACTCCCTGTATCCCTTTTGTATTACTCACACTCCTTTTTTTGCTGATAGGGTAACCCCTAAGCCCCATATATGGTTTTTATTTCCTATTACCTTACCAGTCCTAAGAAAAGTTGAGTTTGACACAATAAAATTTCAAAGTTTAAAAAGCAACTCTGGTCATATCACTGGTGAGATTTTTACAATTCAATTCATCATGGAGCTGAATACTGCTGTCATCCTTTAATGAAAAATACCTAGGCTTTTGTCATCCCACATTTCCTACTGGAAGCATTGCTGGCTGGTGTAGTCATGTATTGAGCACAGTCCAGCATGATGAACTGGCCCTGAATTCTCAAAGCATCCTTCCCTAGATGGCATAGTAAAAAATTTAGAAATAAAACAGGCATGGAATATATCTTGGTAGATGATATTCCATAGTGCTTAAAAGAGAATAATAGTCTAGAATCTGTATATTAACCTATCTATGAAAGCTTTCAGACTGTCTTAAGATTGTCTAAAAGAGGTTGAGAACTTTTAGAATTATTTCTGAAACTATATCTTGCTGATCTAATCTTTACTCGTATCTACAGACTCCTCTTAAATGTGGTGAGAGGTTGTCTGTATTCCTCATTCCCTTTCCAGCTTTTATATATAGAAGCTATAAAGGGAGCTACAAAAGAATTTGTAACCCAGTCTCCAAGGCTTATCTCTCACCAGTTTTTTAAATATATTGTCAGGTGTGAAGGTGAAACCAGTGTGTTGCCTTCAGGAGGGCAGAGCAGACTATCTCCTACTGCAGCCCTGCAGTCCCCTTATGTTCAGAGTCCCAGCCAGAGCTGGCTGCAGTCACAGGTGTGTGGGGAGGAAATGCATCACTGTCTGTCCTTCACCTGTTTCAGCCCCGGAGTATTTCCCATTACGCAATGCAGCACAGAGACAGGGAGGTGGCCTCTGATCTCTATATATTTTTTACAACTCAACTTTTACAACTTAGTCATTAGATATTGTACATTAAGCCATTTCTGTGGTCTTATAATCTTGTACAGCAACTAGTGACAGAAAAGATCTAGTTTTAGCCCACAGACACTATTTAACTTTGGTTTTCCTCCTCTTGCCTTAATTCTAATTGAAAGAAATATCTTTGAAACCTGTGATATTTTCATACTTAGGCAATAAACACAAGCTGGGTAAAAGCAGGAGGCATTTATATGCTTCTTGTTGGAAGGTACATAGAGGAGAGCAGGGATGAAATGCACTACATGGAGCCACACAATAGATAGATGCACAAATGCTTGTGAGCAGCACCTGTGAATTTATATACATGTCTTGGGGCAAATGGTCCTGAAAAATCACTGCCTCAGTTGTAGCACCCCAGATTGTCAGAGAAGGTGAGCTATTCATTCAGACAAGTTCACAGGCAGTGGATTCAACAGATCTGACTGAGTTTATGGTGGTCTGTCCTTACACTGGGTTATGACTTCTGCCATCTATGGATAGATGTAAAAATCCTTAAACTCACACCTGCAGCTACTCTAAAGCTCAATGCAGTTTAGATGGATACTATGATACCTCACAAAACATGAGTGGTGTCTAGTCTCTCTTTGTCCCTATGAGCTTGATGATTTTCATATTGCAGCAGCAAACTGGAGTCTGTAAGCACGTCAGGATTTACACACTTTCATCCCCTATCTTTGTTACTCCTGTCAGTATATTTTCTGCACTGCTTAGTTTTGCACATACAGAGAGATTGGTTTTCTGATGCCACAGAGGTTACTGTAAGAAGAGCTGTAAGAATTTCTCATTTCACTAGGAAGACTTCAAAGCAGAAACTAAAAGCAGATGTTCAGGTTTGCTGAGCAGTCAGTCCTGGCTTGAAAATCTCCACAGCCTCTTTAGCAACAGTCTGAAGTTTATTGTTACTGATTGTTAGGAGGAAATTAGTTTGGAATTAGGCTTTTCTGTTCTTATTGCTGCATTCTCAATTTAGACCCAGAGAACCTTACATCCTTCATGGCCTAATCCTCCAGAGGAAAGGCTTGCTTAGTACAGTATTAATAAAGAGTTTACTTGTAAGTATACTGTAAGTACCTGAGAAGCAAGGCTATGAGATTTATCCAGAGGAAAAGAAAACCAAAATCCTTGGGAGTTTCATCATATTTTTACTGGGATCCATTTACTTAATACCTCCAACTGCAGCTTCAAAATAACAGAATGCTCCAGTAAGAACACCAAGATTCAATTCCAATTCTGTTGCTGGGATACTAAATAGCACAGTTACATTTGCATTTGTGAGAAATTCACAATGGTAAAATTTTGTTTTCCAGTAATGCATACAGGAAGGTTTCTCCTTTTCCTACTAGACTGTGGTTCTGATTTACTAACTGATGTTTTTTCCTCTGCCATGTTTCTATGAAGTAGTGATAGGATGAGAGGAAATGGCCTTAAGTTGCACCAGAGGAGGTTTAGATTGTATATTAGAAGAAATTTCTTCACTGAAGGGGTTATCAAATGCTGTAATAGCCTATCCAGGGAGACAGCTGAATGCCCTTCCCTGGAGGTGTTTAAAAGACTCAGAGATGTGGTGCTAAGGCACACAGTTTAGCACCAGACTTAGTAGAATTAGATAATGGTTGGACTCAATTATCTTAAAGATCTATTCCAACAGAAGCTACTCTAAAAGAAACACATGCAAAAACTACTACCTAAGTCCAGTACCCCTGCCCCAAAATCCTACTATAAAGTTACTATGACAAAGTGAGGAGCAAAATAAGAACATATTCTTGCCCTGGTAATGCAATTACTAGACAGAAAAAGCAAAAGAAAATAAAAATAGCTGCCTTGCCCATCACTTGCAATCCAAAAAGACTGTAGCACTGCAGCATTCTCAATACTGATTGAGAATCAAAGATAGGATGCAGTATATAAGGCTATTCCATTGGTAGAAATAGTTTCCATCTCCCAGTGTACAACACACTGAGACTGCTCAGCTCTCTTTTCTTATATACTTCACATAAAGGACTCAAACTGCAGAAGGCTATCAGAAGCTTATGACACCTGTGTTCTCCTACTTAACAGTCCTTCCTCATCCACACAAGTTCAGGTTGTGGCTAAAACTAGAGGGCAGAGTATGTAATTGCATCACTGCTTATGTCACAACAGTCGTGAAACCCCGTGTTGATTCAAAAGCCTCATTTTCTCAAGCCTTAAAGTCCATTGCCATGGACTTTAAACTCCAAGGACACCTCTTCTTCAGTATCATGAGTACTGTGACAGGTTGGTGCAACTGGATAGGTTTAGACTGGACATTATGACATTAGGGAAAAAATGTTCACAGCAAAAGTGGTCAGGCATTGGAATGGGCTGCTCAGAGAAGGACCAAGTCACCAACCCTGGATGTGTTTAAAGGTCATTTGGATATGGTGCTTGGGGATATGGTTTAGGGTCTTTTCCAACCTTAATGATTCTGTGATTCTGTAAGGAATTTGTTTAGTGGAATGCTTATGGTGGGATGAACTCAGATTTACATCTTCTCTAAGATTTGCATATTTGTCACACAAACCCTTATAGGCCTAGTTTTGGCACAGTGGTGCTCCTTGACTGATGTTGATCAGTAACTGATGTTGCTGATGAAAAGCAACACCTGCAGTATTGCCATAATTTGTCCTTTGAATTTGCTTTGTACTGTACACATACCTTGAAGAAACTGATCCAGAGTATCCTGGCTTTAATCCTCAGTTATGCTTTGGACATCAGCACAAAGAGCCATCAGTCTTTGTCAGATGACAGAGGAGAACATCTGGAAGGGACTTAAAGATCAGTTAATCTATTCTTTTGCTCTGAGGCAGATCATATCCAACATATCGATGACAGATGGTAGTCTAACAATGTTTTAAAACATCTGTTGATGGTTTGAATAATGTAAGTGGCTTGCTCCTGTGTTTTACAATCCTATAGCAAGGCTAGTAAGCAAGTTTTTTATAATATGTAACTAAAATCTCTCCTTATTTCCTGTAACCTGATATTTTTTTCTACCTTAAAACAACAGCTGGCCAACATAACTGTCTTAAAGAAGCCCTTTGTCCTGCAACTGGGTTTCACCACTGGTGGTAAACCAACCCTGCCTCCCCCACATTCCTAAAAGTACATCTTCAAATGTGTTCCTATGAAATGTGTCTCTCATTCAAGCATCCAAACATAGTCTGATGATTATGTATATTAAAAAAGTTAAAAATAAATTAAAGCTTTTGCCTTAAAACTCAATTCATTGACAGGAAAATATTTGAAAATCAGTGCTGCCATATAAATGAAAAAATGTCCCCTTACCGGTGAATGTGTTGATATTTTTCCCCAGATATAGAGGATATTTGACTTCATTATACTTCATAATAGGGAAAACTCCAAATTCAGTTTTTTTCTTTTCTCTTACAGATTTGAATAATCTAAACTGACTTTGAACGACTCCTTAGATGAATATTTAATGTGTTCTTCT
This sequence comes from Ramphastos sulfuratus, assembly GCA_013399055.1. Lineage (NCBI taxonomy): Eukaryota > Metazoa > Chordata > Aves > Piciformes > Ramphastidae > Ramphastos > Ramphastos sulfuratus. The sequence continues at coordinate 48,777 of WBNM01029158.1, read as the reverse complement.
TTGTTCTAGTTATCCCTGAAAAGTCAGTGAAGGAAATTGCAAGAATCTCTGGAACAGCTAAGGACACAATTAAGAAACTTCTTGCACATAAAAACAGCATGAAAAAAGATGAAAGAATCAGGAATGTAATTCCAGAACCAGACGAGACATCACCTTCTAAGACTCACTTACAGTTATTGGACTATGAAGACAGTATTGATCTTGGTGAAAGCTTCAGTGAGGAAGAGAAAGAAACTGAAGAAGAGGCAGAAGAGTCAGATGAAGAGGAGAAGGAAGATTTTGAGAATCAAATTGACCATGAGCAAAGCCTTAGAGGAGATGTCTTTTGTAAGTTTCTTCATTTAAAAAAAAAAAAAAAAAAATCTGGTTTCAGTGTGAAAGCATTCACAAAAGCCAAAAAATGTTTCATCATGAAACATTACAGCCCTTTAGTTGGAATTTACTTGGAGAAAATTAAAACCTAACATAACTACTGGTGAGACTGCAAGTACTGAATCTCCATACTGAATCTCCCTTTTAGAGGAATCTGTCTGCAGTCAGTGTGAGCAGAGAGGGAGTGCACCACCCTGACAGGTGCTCTGCAGGATGTGCTTTTAGCACAGTTTAGATATAGCATATAGCTTCTTGTTTTCTTCACAGAAGCTCCAGCAAAACAAGCTACTGTGCTGCTTCATTACAAGTAAAGCACAGTGATTAGCTTTGATTTATGATAGGCATGCCCATCATCCTAATCAGTGTGCATTGTTCAAAGGAATAATGGAAATTCTGGTGTCCTTGTGTTTCAAATAGTATAAGGTCACAGAGGGGTGGGGGGTGGGGTTGTTTGGGTTTTTTGTTTGTTTGGGGTTTTTTTTTATGTCTTTCATTTAAATGTGGGAGTTAATGGACAAATCAAATTTATGGCATTGATAGTATGTGAGCAGAAGTCTTGCTTAATTTCTGACATTAGTCATTTATCAGGAAGATTAACATAGATTTCCTCAGTCTGCTTTCAGATGTTTCCTTCTGACGACTGCCTTGTATGACATGAAATTTCTTGCTGTGATCTTTAAGGCTTTCAAATGCACTCTATCTGGTTTTTAGTACATCTGGCTCAATCAAGCATTCTCTAAGGTAGTGGCAAAAGCCCATATGAAAAATGCACCCTGCTAGTAGTTTATTCATGGTACTCTTTTCCTATGTATTAAAAAAAAATAATTACTATCCCACAATAATGAAAATTACATTTCATAATGATAAAAATTAACACAAATGAAGTGCAAGTTAGCATTCAAATTGTTACTTCATTTGAAAAGGCACATAAGTATAATGTTTTTAAAAGAAAGGTAATTTGAAAGTCCTCTGTAAAAAAGGGTCTGCAATATTGCTACTGTAAGAAAACTGATTAAAAAATGCAATTTTTCACCTAAATGCATTTGAGAATACAAGCTTCTTTGCCAAAGGCACACTTCTAAAATAACATTTCTTTCATTTTTCAGTAGTAATTGGCCTGTTTCAGTTCAGGCTAAAGATATAGACTAATATTGCTTCCCCNGCACACACTGCAGGCTCATGTTGAGCTTGTCATCAACCCAGACCCCAAGGTCCTTCTCCTCAGGGCTGCTCTCCAGCCACTCCTCACCCAGCCTGTATTTGTGCTTGGGATGATAAAACAGAGTGAAGCCAGGTCTTCGTTTATCAACCTCTTCCCTTCCTGCAAATATTAACAGTGAGTTCTTATGGCATACTGCAGGTTTGCTGATAACGATGAGCTGAGGAGAGCAGCCCACATGCTAAGGGCAGCACCCTTTTGTAAACCTCAAACCAGCACAAGGGGCACCTGGCTAGGCTGTGGAAATGGGCTGACGAGAGTATTATGAAGCTCAACAAAAGCAAATGCAAAGGGAATGAAAAGCTTAGTGCAACATTACAGCCGTAGGATGACTGCTTAGGAAGAAGCCTTTCAGAAAAAGGGAAGTGGTTCTTCACCCCTCTTTGGCACTTGTGAGACCACATCTGAGGTGCTGTGTCCAGTTTGGGGCTCTCCAAGACAAATGAAAATGTACTGGCACAGGTCTAGTAGTGCTCCACCAAAGTCAAGGGCTCAGAGAACACGATGTATGAGAACAGGTTGAGAGTAACTTTTACTCACATTTAGAAGGCTAGGGGGAGATCTTAGAGAAATCTTCAGCTGTCTGATGGGAAGTCATAGGGATGTCAGAGTCAGACTTTTCTTGAAAATATACAGGAATAGGACAACAAGTAATGAATACAAGTTGAAACAAAAAAAATCTGATTAGATAGAACAAAAATTGGTACAGGTATGCAGAGAGGTTGTAAAATATTCGTTTGAGACATTTGTAATGTGACTGAGCTAAGCCTTGTGCAACTTCCTAATCAGATTAGGTGACTTACAGCTGTCCCTTACAATCTACATGATTTTGTGATTAATTTTATACTCTCAGCTGAGCACTTCAAAGCAGTTTAGAAAAAAGTGGTATCCCTGTAGAGTGTAAAGGAAGGGTCAGCCCTGCTGAGAAACATGTGGCTTGATAAATAGGACTCCGTCCTACTGAATGCAAAAGTTGCAGAAGTATAGACAATTAAGAGTAAACCAAAGTATTGGAGAGCTGCTTACTGTATGAGAAGTGTTCTTTATGTACACGGAAGAAGACACAGAGAGGAGGAACAAGTGCTGAACAGACACTACACTGAAACTAGAAGTGACTTTATCGTGCACAATGCTAATTCTCTAACATTTTCTAACATTTCAGTGGTTTTTATGTGTAGTGGAACATTGGAACAGATTGCCCAGGGAGCTGGTTGAGGCCTCATCCCTGGAGATATTCAAGGTGAGGCTGAACAAGACTCTGGGCAAACAGATCTAGTTGAGGGTGCCCCTGCTTACTGCAGTGGGAGTTGGACCAGACGGCCTTTGGACCGCTGTATGAGTGAATAATACTCAGACCACAGCACAGTCCACAGCTATAGATAAAAGGCTCAAAAGGCATCAGATGTCTGACAAATTTAATTGTTTCAGAGGAGGATGCAGTAGCAAAAATGTAGCATATTCCTTTGAGACCAATATAGTGATATGCTGTATGTTTGAGAAGCTAGTCTTCATTTTACTACCTTTTATATTCTGCTTGATTTTTTTACAGTGCTCACTCCGGTTTTCTAGTTCAGGTTGTTTATGGGCCTTGAATATCAGAAAGCAGTGTTAGAAAGACAAGTACCATTTTTATGAGAGTTCCTATATGCTGCACTTTCAGGCACTTTAGAATTCTACACCTTAGAATTACCAAGTGAGTTACTTTTCCCAAATTTGTATGTTATTTTGACATTCAGACTAACTAGGCTACCTAGGCAAATCCAGGTGTAGGCATTTTCCAGGATAAAGAAGAACCTAACAGCCGTAACCGCCATAACATTGCCCACAACTAGCAAACTTAAGTACATGGGTGCTTATATTCTGCTCAGCAAAATATACTGCTCAGCAGTATAACTGCCTCAGCAATAGCTCAGTGTGATGCCACAGATGATTTATAAGAAATATAGTCCCACTATAATCAGGGGAAAAAAAAAAAGGAAGTAATTCAAGTTTTAAGGATAGCACATGCATTACATCAGCCAAATAGAAAATTACTTCCAAGATATACCAAGCTATATTTTTTCAGACAGAAATGTCATTTCCAAATGCTCTGTAAGTAATTTCATACAGAGTAGTTGGCAAGGCAGAGAGGTGAAACCAAGTGCACATAAAAGAAAATCTTTCAGCATTTTAGCAAGCTCCATTAGCACCAGAGTCACATACCAGTTGCTTACCAGTGCTTTTGTACTGTTCCTGACAGGTCCTCATAAACCAGTATTCCACAGACCCACAGACATATTCTGTGAGCTTCCTGGGTTTGGTTTCTTTTTTTTTTTTTCCTTCCTTTTTTTCTTTTTCTTTCCCCTGAACTTTGAACCTTTTAATATTGCAGCTTTCCCCAAGCAATTCTTTTCCAGATGTGCTCCTGAAGCTTCCTTTGCTTTTATGATCTCATTGGCCCTTATTTGACTTACAGACTGACTTGAGGATCTGTTTTACCTGGTAATCTTCAGGCAAACCTGATCTCACTTCAGTTGTGCTCCAAGCAACCAGGTGCAAGCCAGCTCCAAAGAAGTCATGCAGTCAGAATTGGCACAACTGGCACACCAGTGGTAACAAACCTGCTTAACAGGCAGAATGAACTGGTGTCTGCCTACGCTTCTAGAAGGACACTGGTATGCACTGTATGAAAGGATATGTTAAGTCTTTTGCTACATCTTTTAGTGGTAGTCTGTTATCTTTCTTTAGTCTATCTAAAGACTCTTGAGTAGGAGAATGGCTAGGAGGTGGTTCTCAAATCATGTTTATTTCATTATGTGCAGTGCTCCCTGTAAGCCTGGCATTTTTAAAGTGAAATTCTAGTTTCATGTATAAATTTGTTTCTAAATCCCCTTCATGGTACTCTATTTAGGCACATTTATACTACATTATACTAATGTATATTATATATTATATAATGTATAATATGTATGATGTTATTATACTAATCATATTTCAATGCTTCTTTTCAGCACTACTTTCTCTTTTTTTGAGGTTATTGCTAAGAAATGTTTCTGTGATTGCAGGCATCTTCAGTAGTTTCACATTTTTTTTAATGTGAGTCAGATTGTTTTTTTAAGGAAGTACTTTCAGCCAGATAGAGCTGGCTGAGGCTGCTCTAATTTGAAAGTACCTTTCCTTGCTGAAGTTACTAATACATAATACAACTGACAAACTGCATCTAACATGGCTCAGAGAGATTCCCCCTACTTAGAACTGGGTCAAAACTCAGAGATACGTCACAAATAGCAATAGGGAATCTGTTGCAGATGAAATAACCTGTGTCAGCTACAGTGGCTATCCTCATGACCTGAATGTAAACAATTTACTTATGCTCAGATAATCACAGACATAGACACAGCTCCTATGGAAATTGATAGTAGTTATATAGGTACCTCTAAAGACCTGAGCAATAGTTCACTCTGTCTATAATTCCCACTCATAAGATCAACCCATCTTACCTCATAAGAGTGTCATGATGGCATTAATGATTAAAAATGTGTGGCACATAGAATCATAGAATTTAGGTTTAGGTTGGAAGGGACCTCAAAGATCATCTAGTTCCAACCTCCCATCATAGGCAGGGACATCTCCCACTAGAACAGGTCACTCAAGACCTCATCTAACCTAACCTTGAACACCTTGAACCATGACATAAATAGTCTTTTATGTAGAGATTAGAGTAGCTGCTGCTGCAGATAAGTAGATGGATGGGCACTAGCAGTACATACAGAAAAATGCTAAGAGTATGGTGTACCCAAAGTGGGACATATGTGAGCTTTTTTTTGTGAGAGTATGTTATTAGAGAACATGAAATGAGGCTTGACTTTCTGCAAGCATTGCTTGACAGCAGAAGAGCTGAAAAGAACAATTCTGATGCCTTGCTAGCACTTAAGACGGGCAGACTTTGGATTTTGTCTATGTCAGGTGATGATCTGATGCAAAATGTAGGCACATTCCAATAAGTAAGAATGGCTTCTTGGAAGCCTTTCTTTAAGATGAAGCTTACAGCATCTCATAATATGCAGGTGATATGTTCCAGTAAGTGGAGAACCTGAATGTAATGTCTGATACTGAAAACAAGAATTTATTTGGATATAAAATTGGCTCTTTCTTTGTGCATGACAATTCTTCACTTGGAGGATCTGCAGCACACAGCTACACCTGCATGTATATCCCTCAAGTGAATTCAAGTGTAATTCAATAACTCAATAAATAAATCATTCTGGCAGCTGCTCTCTTCTGTTAAATCACTCTACTCTTCCCAGAATTGATCATATTTTAATAGCTCTCCTCAATTTGGCAAGGGTTTTCACAGCCTGAGCCTCTTTCACTAAGTAAAAGGCCAAGTTTATGGTGTGACAGTAAACTTAACACCTAATCTGTATGTGCCTGTTCCTAAATGTGTACATGTAGACATATTAATTTGGAGAAAGAGATATTAATCCTTGCCTTAAGTAAGAATATTATCTAGGTGATATAAGCAATGATCTGGGTGAGGGGAAGGCTGCAAGGGCAACAAGAGAGGACATGCTCCTGGCAATTCATCAGAAAGCTTGTAAGACTGCATGAATCTCCTTTCTTGTCTCAGTTCAGCACCTCTGGAAGTGCCTCCAGGGCCTCTCATTAGTGTGTTTTCTCTAGTGTAGTCATAGAGCAATTTTTGATAGTTTTGAATGAGAAAAAAAGGTTAAGTAGATGGCATAATCTTTATAGTGGTGCTAGGAGACTCTGGATTGCAATGAGTTGCAAGTATATTCTTAAAACTGAGAATGTGTTTATGGCTGTATGTTGGAATATTGTGATGGGAAGTCCTAGCTCAGTGGATCTCATGGTAACAAACTCCCCTCTGAACAAATGTGCGTGCATGTGAAAGTGATGACTTTCAAAATATTCGGCATTTGCAACTTTCTAATAGCAAGTATGATGCACTGCTGAGTAAGGAAAAGTAATTTCTGGCACTGTTGGGGAAGTCTGAGCTTCTCTTAGCACTTCTGTCTATGTGGTGCAGCCAAAAAGTGAACTTCAGTCTGTCTGTCTTTTCTTTAACACCTTCTATAGGCAGCAGTCCAAAGGATACTCCCTTACTCCTCTAAAATTTAAGCTCCTCCTGTTTTCGTAGGTGTCTGTGCATATATCATAGGGATCATCTGCACATGTGTTTGCAAAGGATAGAATTCTCTGCCAGTAAAAGCAGAACTTCAACTTATCTCATGTGTGATAGTTACCTACATAGGCTTTGCACAAAGAAGTTGAGACAATACAATTTTCTTTTTTTTAGTGAGTGCACTTCACTGTTATTCACTGAAGCACAAAAGATGGTTAAACATAGAACTTTTAAAATACTTGGGTAATTTAGAATATTACTTAGAGTTTGCAAACTTCTGTATCTTTGTAGCTTGCAGTTTTGCCTTAGTCTCTGAGGCTGCTACTGAAAAAAAGTAACTACTACTTCTTGAGTAGCTACCACCTTTAGGCCAGTATTGTAGAGTATGAACCTAACATTAATTGACTGTGATGCTGTGCCAGCTCTTCCAGTTTGGCACAAGACACATTAACCAATTGTTTGTAAGAACAGAAGAACTTGTTCAAGGTTTTCCACCGGGATGGACTATCAAGCTGCACTTGCCAGCTGTTGCAGAGGGTGAGGAAGAGGTAAGGCAGTCACTGCACTCTTCCTTCCCAAAAGACAGCAGAACTGACCAGGTTAGCAAGAGGACAGTATGGCTTCAGAGAAATAGTTTCCTGGTATGTCTGTGACAGCGGCACCACCTGTCACTTACCTGAATACAGAGCTGTATGCCTTTGATCCCCCAATGTCTACACCTGTGCCCATTTGAGCTAGATTTCTATCTCGGACATAAAAAATTTGGAACAGAGAAACTTAGAAGCGGAAGAGTATTGGAGTCTCTGAGTGGAGAGGTGAACATTGCAGGGATAGGCCATAAAATGGCAACAATGGATAAGTTAATATAATTTCATTGGAGCATCAAAAGCTTTATGACTGGAAGCACAGCTTGTATCTGCCCTTTTGCTGCTTCTGCTGCACCTGCTGCTATCTTCCCTCGACGCTATTTTGGCTGCTGCTTCGCTGTTTTGCCACCACTTGACCCCATCCCCATCTTCTTTAAGGTTACTATATTCTGTAGTAGTTTATTTTCTTTTTACTGTTATATTTAGTTTAAACTGTTTTTAAAAATACAATTTCTTTTTTTTTTCAACTTTCCAAATTCTGAGTTGTAGTGAATTTACTCTACTGGGGGAGGGATCCACTCTAACCCATCACAGTGCCTTTTACCAAATCTCTGATATTACTCACTTTCTGAGGCTGCTGTTGGCAAAGTATTGCCAAGCAACTGAGTCATTGTCTTCAGTATCTGGTACAGTTCAGGTGCTTTGATCATTAGTTGAAGTTTTGTATCCAGAAAGCAAATCATCATGCCAAAGAAGGCACAGTGCTGCAGAAAACTGTCATTTAAATGAAGCTTTAAAATTCAAAGTTAATACCTAACTGGTGTTAGGAATGTGACTTTGGTGATGGAATGGAAAACATATACACTGAGTTATTTAAAAACATGATGCGACTGGTATAAAAGGAATAAAGTTCTGGTTTCTGTTCTCGTGATGACTCAGCACTTGACAAGTTGTTTTCCCTAGTTCCCAAGCTGAAAGAAGCAGCTGCATTTGGCCCTCTCCTGGCACAGACGAAAGTTCCAGTGTCAAGACCAGAGCAAGAAGGTAGATTATTTTTATTCTAAAATATTTATTTCCTGTATATTGTATATTTTTATGACAACCTAGCCAAGCCAGAACCAGTTTAAAAGTCTTTTAACATAAAAAAACCCAAAACCAAACAAACAAAAAAAATCTTGGTGAGTGTGTTAGAGATAGTACCTGGCCAAAACATTCTCACATTGGAATGTGAGATGCTGAGTTTGTGTCATTTTCAAAAGATACTTTAACTAATTATATGCCATATATACAAAGTTCCTGCATGTTGAGACTTGACTTGCAATTAAATTTCACTTCATTTATTTCATAGTTGTGAAAAATTAATTTCTGTAGTTTATAAAATGAAACCATATTAGAAGAGTTGCATAGCATGCAAAAAAATGCCAATGTCTTTCAGCTATGCTATCTTTTTTCTCCTAGTCCTCTGTCAGAAGTCAGGAGTTTCCCCTGAACAAGGTTAAATAAATATTCATCCTGAATTCTGATCAGCCTAGCTATGAATTTATGATAGTTGTCAATTAATCAGTAAGTCCTGTAGATACCAGAGTAAGATGATGCCACTTGTTCTTTCTCATATTGAAAAAAAAATGTTGCAAGATCAGTCAATGGAGCATACAAAGTCCAAGACCCATCAGTCTGTGCACACAACATAAGCTTCTGCCATGCCTTATGAAACTGTTTCCATCAAACTCAAACAAAAAACTTCATTGCCCATTGAGAACTATGGCAGTAGTGTATCTCTGGTCACAGAAGAGCATGAAAGGCAGATCAAAGGGTGCTCTCCCCCTCTCTAACAGTGGGAAACTGTTTTTCTGCCATGGACAGAATCACAAAGCTAACTATAAAGACTTACTTATGAGAGCCATGCGAGAAGACTGAGAGAGGATCTGACCGATGTCAATAAATATCCAAGGGATGAGTGTCAAGTGGATGGGACCAATCTCTTTTCACTGGTCAGCAGTAATAAGCCAAGGAACAATGGATACAAACTTGAATGCAGAAGGTTCCACCTCAATATGAGGGAAAACTTCTTTACAGTGAGGGTGATGGAGCACTGGAACAGGCTGCCCAGAGAGGTTGTGGAGTCTCCTTCTCTGGATCCAAACCCACCTGGATGCATTCCTGTGCAGACTACCCTAGGTGATCCTGCTTTGGCAGAGAGGTTGGACTTGATGATCTCTGGAGGTCCCTTCCAACCTCTAATGTTCTGTAATTCTGTGATTCTCAGGAAATTCAGATGGGTGACATACTATTCTTAATCTGATCTGTCATGCTTGCATCACATGGCATTCCTTTTCTTGTGTATGTTATGCTTTTCATCTGCACAGTCATGAAGGCTGCAGTGTGCTCTGAGTGACTCTCTTTTTCAGTATGCTCTAAAGGTCAACTGATTTGGGTTACTCCCAGCTCCATGTTGACAAAAGATTCGTCTCATGGGAGGCCAGGTTCTCTCTTTCAATGGATAGAACTGGAGATTGAGCATCTCAGCTGACTGCAATGGTGTAACAGAGAGAGGAAAGCTCTAAAGCTGGCAGATCTCAAACCATTTATGATGCTAGAGTTAAAAAATAACACTTGCAACTATACATAGCCATTAGCAAACACTCAGTATAAAGTGACAGCACAGAAACTCGGGTGCAGATGGGAAATTTGCATTAAGACACAACAGATTTTCCTGTGAGTTAAGGGAAGAATTACTACATAAATTCTAATGTTTTGTTTTACAGAAATTCAATAGAAGTCAATACACTCTGAATTAAAACTGCAGATAATTTTTAGAATTACCTATACAATAATAACTGAGTGAATAAAGTGAAAATTATTTTCATCAGTACTAATGAGGTAGTAATCCTCTTATCTTTGAGTCTCCATTGCCTTTTATATTTTTTCCAGTTGATTGCAGCTTCAGTCGAGGCGTCTGTGACTGGAAACAAGATGCTGATGATGACTTTGACTGGAATCCTGCTGATCGAGATAGAGGTATTTAAATATCTCTCCTCTAGCTATGCTTTGATTTGATGGCTTACCCCTAAAAAAAGAAAAAACAAAAAAAGGAGATAGAAGGAGAAAATATAATCAAGAATTAGGTTTCCTATCAGTTGATTATAAAAGAAAAAAAACAGGCAGAAAATGCTGGGAGTGGAAATTGTTTCTTTGAAATATCCAGTGGCAACTGGTAATCAGCAGTATATTTCAACACAGATCACAGAATCATAGAATCAACCAGGTTGGAAGAGACCTCCAAGATCATCCAGTCCAACCTAGCACCCAGCCCTATACAATCAACTAGACCATGGCACTAAGTGCCTCATCCAGTCTTTTCTTGAACACCTCCAGGGATGGCAACTCCACCACCTGCCTGGGCAGCCCATTCCAATGCCAAATCACTCTCTCTGTGAAGAACTTCCTCCTAATATCCAACCTATACCTCCCCCAACACAACTTGAGACTGTGTCCCCTTGTTCTGTTACTGGTTGCCTGGGAGAAGAGACTGACCCCCACCTGGCTACAACCTCCTTTCAGGTAGTCGTAGACAGCAATGAGGTCACCCCTGATCCTCCTTTTTTCCAGGCTAAACACCTTCAGCTCCCTCAGCCTCTCCTCACAGGACTGTGCTCCAGGCCCCTCACCAGCTTCATCATCCTTCTTTGGACACATTCCAGTACCTCAATCTCTCTCTTGAATTGAGAGGCCCAGAACTGGACACAGTACTCAAGGTGTGGCCTGACCAGTGCTGAGTACAGGGGAAGAATAACCTTACTTGTCCCACTGGCCACACTGTTCCTGATACAGGCAAGGTTAGAAAACACGTTACAGTAACTGTCCAGAATTTTAAGGCACAAGGCAATGGAAATCATATTAGTTATGTGTTATGTTTCTCCAAGACATAGGGACATTTACCAACACGTCTGCCATTCAGATGGATGTGGCAATATTGACACTCACGGCTTTAACAGCTCAGAAAACTCAAATCCTGCAAGACAAACTAGTGATAGCATTCATCAGAATGAGCCAAGAGCAGGGGACTGTTCATGAACACCTGATAACTAGCACGCTACCAACAACAGGCCTGCGAAAACCTAAGAGCAAGCCCCATGAGTGCAATGTGTGACTGCTGTGAGGTGTATATAAAAAGATGTGGCTGAAGAAACTTGTTTGAAGGGATGTCTCTTGGGCTGTGACATATGAAATGCTGCAGAAGCTGCAGCAGTAGTGACTGGTGGATCCTGCAGATCCTGCAGGCCATTTGCTCCAGTTCCTACAGGCACATTCTCTCCCTTTTCCCTCAGTCTCTCCATCCAGGTCTTTCTTCACTAATCCTTCTGTTCCTGTCCCATGTGTTTCCTTTTCCCCAAGTCTCTTCTCTGTACTGTCATTTCCAGGAAGACCTTACCCTAACCTTATCGTGTCTCCCCAAACTTGTATCTGGTTATTATGACCTTTATAAGACCCAAATGTTTTATCTCTTTGTGTGTCTCTGCCATTTTTTTTGGTCCTCCTGGATTTGGGGAATAAGATATCAATTAATTTGTGAGTTCGTCATCACTGCAGAGAACAGTGAAGAGTATTGAGCTAGCTCAAGTACTGAAAATTATCTGACCATAGAGGCACAGCAGCACGTTCCAGCCTGTTGCATTTGAAAAACTGAGATAGTTTTGACTGTGAAAGGAAGTGCAAGAAAGAATGACTGCAATTGCTCACTGAAATATGAAGTAATGTCTTGGGTAATCTGATCTGACTTCCAACAGTGCAAGATTATTTTTTACAAAGTACACTGCCTGCTCCAATCTGATTTTAAATTATTTGAGTAACATAGCTTCCACAAATTTCCTTAGCAAATATCTATTCAATTTGCAGATAAATAACACAAGTCCATTAAAGATGAGTTGGGTGGTTTTGGGGGGTTTTGTTGGGTTTTTTTAGTTGGTTTTTTTTTTTCCTTTTTTCTTTGTTGTTACAAGGTGATGGATACTACATGGCAGTTCCAGCTTTTGTGGGGCACAAGAGGGATATGGGACGTCTAAAACTTCTCCTTACTGACCTCAAACCAAAGACCAGCTACTGCTTGATTTTCACTTACCGGCTTGCTGGTGAGAGAGTAGGGAAGCTTCGGGTGTACCTGACAAACAAAAAACATACTCCTGTCTGGGAGCAAGACAAAGGAAAAGATGAAAGGTGGAGAACTGGAAAAATAGAGATATTTCAGGGGGCTGAAACAACCAACAGTGTAAGTATAACACAATTTATAGGCCAAATACTATAATCAGCAACTTGATTTTCTAATCCTAATTTTCTAATTCTAATTCTAAAATTCTAATTTTCAAATGTCCCACCAACTGTTTTATAGGCATTGCTCACTGGCAATTGAAAGGATTATTTGTAATGGGAAACAGAAGCATAGATTTTAAGAGGCAGAAAAGTTATTATCTGGTTGTAATTTAAGAACTGAATTACTCCAGTTGGTTAGAATGCTGATGCCAGTAATCCTTTGTAAAAACTATACCAGATCATACATTAACACAAACAATGGAAGTCTCTGTTTGGTATTTTATGCAACAGAAGCATGCATATATTCCTGGAAAAATGAGAGTTATCCCTGTTTCATAGAAGATGCTCTCAAACCACACTAAATCAGATAATCAGTGCATATAATCTAGGGTGGGCAGTCACTCTAGGAACATGACATACTATCCAAGAAGGAAACTGAACAGAGAAAACTGCCTTAACCAGTGTTTCAGCAAAGTTCTCCTTGAAATACTAGGAACTGCTTTTCATTTACATGACAGAACATATATGCATAAAGCACGTAAATACTTTGCAAAGGCTTCCACTGTATAACCGAATACCATGAGTATAAATGAACCTTCTCAAAGGACTTTGCACTGCTGGGACGATGTAGAAAAGCCCTTATATGAATTATAATTACACTATAAAATAAAACCCCAGGTATCCTATTCATAAAAATGAACCTACTCTCTCTATGTAGTGTGCATACTATACTACATAATTATTAAATTTTATATATATATAAAAAAAACAAATACATGTAGTATATAATACACTCAAAACCTAAGGATCCTAATAGACCAAATCTGAACAGCTGTGATGTCTTCAAGAAATAAAGTGTGCCGACATCACATACTGTGACAGAGCTACATTATTCTAATAAGATTTAACTCAATTTGCATTTTCTTTGCACAACAAAAATAAGTAGTTTTGTTAAATAATCCATTTGGTATTGTAAATCTATGCAGAGCATTACATCTAGTCCAAATAATACAAGTAAACTAAGTCCCGTATTGTCACTGAACATTCCTCAGATTATAGCTAATTAAAATGAAGAGTTGCTAAAGTGTTGAATAAACTACTTTTCCACTATTAATACATCCTCTTCTCTCATGACAGATCACTTTTGAATCAGAACGTGGGAAGGGAAAAACTGGAGAAATTGCAGTGGACAATGTTATACTAATTTCTGGTCTGTGTCCAGAGGATGACTGATAATGGACAGTTGAATATATGGATTTAGTCCTCTTTTTAATTTTTGCCATACTAGTAGTGTATTTTTGTATAATTTTCTTTATTAAAAACAAAAACAAACAAAACAAAACAAAACCACAAAAAGCTGTGCCTTGAACTTAATGTAGCAATGCAAACAGAAAAGCTGACATGTTCAAATGCAGAGTACTTTTATTTCTTTTTTTTTTGTTGTTTTGTTTTGTGAGCTATTCTAACACATGCTTTGAGTGTAGCATTGCTGTCTTTTATAATTCAAGGTCAGTTCTAAAGTAATAGTCATCTAGCTTTTTTTACACATTCTACATGCTTTTATTCCTTAAAGTTCTTTTCAAGGCTAAGTCTTCTGTTTACTTTTATCTATGCTGCAAGAACATAGAGTAGTACTTAAGAGTATGTTACTACTTCTAGTGATGTAATTTTAAGTTCTTGCTTAACTCAATTTATTCAACCAAGTAAGCTTTATTTCCTTCTTGACAGAGATAAGCAAGTTGTAAGTGGTGTTGTGTCTTTGAGGAATATTTTTATTACTAATAAAGTATGTAAAATAGCTTGCTTGTCATCAGTATCTTTGAGTCACATGAAGTGCTGTTTAGAAATGGTCCCTTTATAGTTTCATAACAGATCATGTTACCAACTAGCACTGGGCGAGGGGATGAGCAAAAAGAATGAGCTGTTATTAGCATTTAAGAAACTTCACATTATGTACTGACCTTCAGGACCGAATTGGTTCCTGCTGGTTTACATGTTTACAGAAGTAACATGTAAGAAAAAAGAAAAGAACAGGTTTGATTTTCTGCAGATAGTATAGCCTAGTGGCCACACAAAAAGGCTCCGTTTTAAACCACTGAAAAAGCATATTATTGTTGCAACTTCCTTCATATCCCTTCAAACTTCAAAAGAGATGGGATGAAGATTTTCCACTGTCCCCAGGAGCAGGAAAGTGAGCAGAACCTTCTCCCATATACTAGGAGCTGCCACCCTGCCACCTCACTGCTCACTCGTGGATGCACACACCACGTGCACATAAACACACATTTAAGGAAGATCTAAAATACAGGTGCCATGTCTTCTGAAAAGAAGTCAAAAGATTGTGCTGTGGAGGACAAGACCATCTTCCGTCTTGTGATCTATTCTGAAAGTACCTAATGGTCTGAATCCCAAGAGGACAGAGAAGCCCATGGAGAAGCTCAAGTTCAGGCAATGTTCAGTTCAATATCGTGCATGTATTTTCCTCTTGGCTAGCCCTGCATATCCCCTTCTAGGTCAACTGCTCACTGTTTATTTTATTTCTTGTATGAAAAAGAGAACTTCGAAACAACTGCATTGAATTTTATAGCCTAGACAAACTTAAGCTTTTCAACCAAAAAAAAAAAAAAGAAACAAACACAAAAACTATGAAAGTTCAAACAACTTGAACTGCACCTATGAAGCAAGCCAGGGATGTTTGAGACATGTCTTGTTGAAACATTATTCTTGCACTTTGCACACAGCTGAGGAAAGGGTAAGCAAGAGTGCAAATGTCTGGCAAGTTTACAATATCTATGTGATGAGGAAATGTTTGTTCTTTGTTAGAACTTGCTTATGTTAGCATACAGGTGCTCTGAGCACTGTACATGGACCACGGCAGTGATATACGAATTTCTTTCCTGATGTGTTTGGAGGTGCTGAGGAAATTCCAGAGTAAGTACTTAAGAAAACCAAACTCTCTTTAATATCAGGGCAAAGACCCTACGACTTTCAAAGTGAGGGGAAAGTTTCCTCAGCAGTGGATTGGATTGCTGATTGTGATCTCAGGATCCCTGGAGAACCTAGTTGCAGTGAGGCAAAAAAGTGAAAAAAGTATTTTTCTAGACTCACTCCTCCTTGTCTGCCTCTCTGAAGATGGACTACCCTTATGTACCCCAAGAAAATCGAAGTTCAATTTTATTAAAATAATAATATTCTGTGCCTAGCTTCACGTGGCAATAATTATGCATACACAGAGCCTAAGAGGTCTTAAGAATCATTACGGTCTTGTGCATTACAGTGTAAAGGGTAAATGTGAAATATGTATGTGTAGCAAACCAAGCCTACATCAAAGCTGCAACAGGCATTCCTTGCATGTGTAATTGTTTGGCATGGAAAGATAAATACTGCCTGTGTGTGGTGATTTGCGAGGGCACAGGTTTCCTTAAGAAGACCACAGAGACAAAGTTCCGTCCCAGGGGACAGACCTGGTCATCCCAGGATATTGTAACATTGTTATGGCCTACTCTCAGGCCTGCTGAGTGTGGAAGGGGTGGAGGATTCTAGGTTTTAGTCTGATAGGATCAGCCTAGTTTGTGAATGTATTCATTCTACCCAATTGCCTTTTGTATATATGCTCCTGTAAACAGAATCTCCCTTTAAACTTCCAATGTGTGTGCGGGATCTTCATTCTTACTCCCCAGAAGAAGTAAATATAATTTCTGTCCTCCAGTCACGGGTAACTTGTGGCACTAAACTGGGACACTATAGAAGGCATAATATCTAAAAATTATTTGCTCAATACACAAAAAAACAGCAAATAACACAATTAACATGATCTGATATGGAGTCAGACATGCTGATATTCCTAGACTGAATGATAACCTACCATGAATCATGACTGCAACAATAACTTTAGTAATAGCATTCTATCCAAATGACAAGATAAAAAGATTCTGCATTTCGTGGAACAAGTAAGAAAATTATTTGCACAAATGAGTAGACTGCAGTAGCTGCCATAAGGCTTTCTCTAGTAGATATTGTTTCTTGTTTGTTTGGAGTGGATTGTCAGATACAAGATAGTTTGCATCACAGCCGATCAGAAAAATATTCCTAGCATAGTATTATCTGAAAAGCAAATCCGAGAAAGATTTACCTTTGATACATTCAAAGATAGCTTCTTCAGAAGCAACAAAATAAATCCATTATGTTCAGACATTTGTCACACCAGCACATCAGCAAATTAACTGGTATTGTTTATAATATTAATTCAAAAGATGCAAATACTCAGGGCAAAAGTTTCATGTGTCTCCTTCAGATGAAAACAGTTACAGGGCGTATTATGCCCACAGTCATTAATGCCTCAAAATGCTCCTGATACTTTTCCATTACTGTGAAATGTGAAAACCATTATCTGCTTGATTATTTTATACAGCAAGGAAACTGCACTAGGAGTATTTGAAAATGTTACAAGTATGCTGTAATCAAGTGGCTTGCACTTTGATATTATTTGCAACTCTCAAATCTCATAATAAACTTTGGAGACAGTACTCTGCCTACATAGTAATGAAAAAGAAAAAAACCCAACCAATTTCTAGCCAGTTATGCAAATCTGTGCTACATCCTTTGAAACCCACTCAACAGATGTGATCTCTTAATCTTGAAGGTTGTGTAACAAAAGGTTTCAATCGCTTTTCTTCAACTGCCAAAAGAATTAAAGGAGACATTTAATTTTGTCAGCCTTGAATATATGGAAATGCTGAGGCATGTTCCCACAAGATTATTATCTTGTAACCTGCAACTGAAAGGAACTTTAAACATTTTCCAGCTAGTAGATGTTATTTTTATACATTAAATAATGATTCCCTACTGCAATTTTTAAGGATCATAAAGCTGAAGGCGATGGAGAGATGTTTTCAGTTACTGATTGCCACTCATATTTACTTCATAATTGCTCTATTTTTTAGGAGAAAGACATACACCTGTACTGGAGATATTGAATTCATGGCAATATAACAATGAAAAGGTAAATAACAAGAAAGGCTGGATAATAATTTATTTGGTCGTATCTCTAGTGTTACATAAAAGCTCACCACAGCAAAAGATTTTTGATGAAAAAGAATTTCTGATTTTGTTAATTATTAACCCTTCAAATACCTGACTTTAAAGTTTGATTTCAACAAAGTTATATATTCAGTCTTTCTGACCTTCTCCCTTCCAATTCATTTTTTATTTGGGGAATAGGCTTCAGTGGTTTGGGAAAGCACAGATGAAAATTTTAGAACATTCCCTAATGTCTTGTCCGAAAATCTCTCAGTTGCTTAATATTTCTGTAATGCATTACACCAATTTGTATTCGAATACACCCCTAAGAAGAATATTCTCCTTAGATGGACTTGAAGAATCATTTTAAAAATTATCCTTTTAAGCCCTCAGATTAAAGTATTTTATTAATTCATTTTAACATTAAAATTAATATATTTCAAAGTTAAATATTATCTAGAGTGATAAAATTAATCATAAACAACTGGTGTATCTGATGCCAATAGAGATAGGGTCTGAGTTATAGGCAACTGCATTTCCCTAGACTTGCTGTAATACAGCACATGATTCTTTTTTCTTTGTATACCTCTTTTTACTTCTACGCAAAGATGGTGCTTTTCCAACAAGTTGCATGGCATGCAACACCACTGAATAGGTCCACAGAAATGCACTTTCAGGGCCAAACTCCAAGCATTCACTCAAATGATTCTCAGAGCTCTCAAATGATCCCCAGAGTGTGGGTGTCAAAATGCTCTGAGAACTACTTCTAGGAGGCAGTTTGCACACAGTAGCCCCTTTTTTTTTTTTTTTTTTTTTGTTTTTTTTTTTTTTTTTTTTTTGTAGCACAAAGGAGGAGGTGGCTGTTCCTGCTGCTTGTTCTGTACACAGACAATAGAAAACTTAGCTGCTCTTTAAGGCACTTTGAAACATCTTCCAGAGCTGACTGCCCTGCTTCATTCCTTTCTGCTGGATGTACAGGGAACATTCATGCTTTACTTTGATGCTCAAAATCAGTTTGCAGAACTGGACACTTCTGGGGTGCAGTCAGTAAATCCAGCTTAGGCAGGTAAAGAAGGTAAATCAAAGTTGGCCCTTGATTTCAGACTGGTAGCAGTTTTGGTCCACTGCAGCTTGTTACACTCATAATCTCTTAGTTTTAACTCACTGCAGTATTACAGTCTTCTTGCTATAGGTTCGTATGTGATACTTTTGTGTAGTGCATCAAGAGCTGTTTTCTTAGTTGAAAACATCACTTTATTTACAATTATATAATACTGTAAAGACCCCAGAAGTTGCAAACACTGTAAGATGGTAGAAAACAGTGATAAAAAACTTCTGGGAATACATAATATAAAGTAATCAGGATGTATTTTAAAAACACCCCAAAAAAACTATCCTTCCTTCAAGCACTAATTTTATTCTAAACTAAGCAATGTTCACAGCAGATTGCAAAAGCGCTACAGCAGATCCAGTACTCAAGAAAGCCACATACTCACTTAACAGTGAATTACTCACTAGCATCACCTTTCTACCCAGGATGTAAACATATGGCAATCCCAATTTTCTTTGCCTTCTTTGAAAGTTCTAGAATGTTAAAATAGTCACCTTTTTTCTAGAGGCAGGGGAACACTTAGAGAATGCTCCAACTATAGGCACTGCCGGAAACTTGAGTCAAAGAGTGATAAGCGAGGTGACAACGTTTTTAAATTGAAAGCTGACTGCAAATAATCTTGTGATACTGAGTTACTATACAAGAAAACTAAAAGGGTGACTGCAACTGGACTAGGAATAAATTAATTTGTTTATATCTATATAGTCAGTACCTCCGTATTAGTGCCTCTAAAGAAAATTATCTGAGAATGACTGCATTTTCCTTTGAAATGCTCATTTGCACTCAAAAAGACACACACACACACACGTGCACAGAAAAAGGCACATCAAGCCCCAAGTTCAGACCAGATCTCATGTATTTTTCAGTATTTGCTGTACTGACATCGCTGTCCACAAGATGGACCTGGAGTACACAGGACTGACTACTTCGTAGTTTATTTCCTTGCTGGTTACCCCAGGAGGGGAGTTAATGGACCTATTGATGGTGATTACACTTTGGAGGCTCTCTGGTTACTATTTCAAGAACACTGTGTATGGAAATAAACCCAGGGCTAGCACAACAAATTTGTATTTGAGTAACCAACGTCGGGCTGGCTAGCACCCATTGGATTTGGGAGATCGATAACAATCGCAAAGACGTGAAATCTGCCAGTGACAGATTGAGGGATGAACATGTTGGCCACTCAGGACTCCCATAGGATCATGAGCTGTTGGAAACAAGCCTTGCAAATCACTGCAGGATATTTTCCTAGTAGCCTCTCACATTTCCACCTTTCACAGTATCACAGTATCACAATATCAGCAAGGTTGGAAGAGACCTCAAAGATCATCAAGTCCAACCCATTACCATAGACCTCAAGACTAGACCATGGCACCAAGTGCCACGTCCAAACCTGCCTTGAACACCTCCAGGGACGGTGACTCCACCACCTCCCTGGGCAGCCCATTCCAGTAGTGAATGACTCTCTCAGTGAAGAACTTTCTCCTCACCTCGAGCCTAAACTTCCCCTGGCACAGCTTGAGACTGTGTCCTCTTGTTCTGGTGCTGGTTGCCTGAGAGAAGAAAGCAACCTCCTCCTGGCCACAACCACCCTTCAGGTAGTTGTAGACAGCAAGAAGGTCTCCCCTGAGCCTCCTCTTCACCAGGCTAAACAATCCCAGCTCCCTCAGCCTCTCCTCATAGGGCTTGTGCTCGAGGCCTCTCACCAGCCTCGCTGCCCTTCTCTGGACACGTTCAAGCACCTCAATGTCCCTCTTAAATTGAGGGGCCCAGAACTGGACACAGTACTCAAGGAGTGGCCTAACCAGTGCAGAGTACAGGGGGAGAATGACCTCCCTGCTCCTGCTGGCTACACTATTCCTGATGCAGGCCAGAATGCCATTGGCCTTCTTGGCCACCTGGGCACACTGCTGGCTCATGTTTAGGCGGATAAACTATTTCGTTATTTGCAGCACTGGTAGCTCAGCTTATTGCTGCTGCTGTGCTGCTCAGGGAACATCCTTTCCCAAACATTAGATCACCTCAGGGTTCTTCTCCTTAGTCAGTCAGCACCATGATAAAACGTTCTTGGTTTTTTAGTTTTTCACAGATAATGTGTTCTATTTTTTCCTAAGTGGGAAACACAATAATAAAAATCATGTTCTGTAGGCAATGCCAGAAAATGTCCATAATTCTAGAAAAAAATCCATTTTATTCAGCCATATTAATAAAGAGTTTTTGAACTGTTGCCAGCTTTCATTTAATCTTTACAGTCATATTAACATGGAGATTTAATATCAAACTGTCCTCTGGCCAATTCTCTCCTTTACAACCCTGTGAAAAAAATAACTTATATAAGATACAAATAGCTTGCATGAGCTATAAATAAAAAATATTATGCTTTTCTACAGGATTAATGATACTTTTAATAATGATATTTGTAATTCTGTCTTAGAATTTCAGTCAGGAAGCAAGAACATTTTTTAATAATTTCTCACAACTTTGTCATTCAAGCTTTTTGCTAAAGATACAGAGATGCATTCTGTTGTTGGCCATGCTTATGTAAATTCTTTACTCATCTGATTTCACTAGACACTTTGATTTATGTTGTTATGGAGAACCGATACAGACTTTGTCTGCCTCATTTCTAGCAAATGACCACTTACCAGTTTTGTTTTGGGTTTTTTTCAGGGAGGATAGTTTCCTTGATTCCACTCTGTAAAGAACAGCTGCTGACATTACCTGTGCACAAGGTTTTAGAAAGTTCAAACCAGAGTTCAAGAGCCTATACCCAGGGATTTTAGAGGAAACACCTGTTCATCAGTCCTTCCTGCCACAGCACATTTTGCTTGAGCTGCTCTTTAGAGACTGTTGTTACAATTCCAAGAATGGACAATAAAAAGGTGATACTAAAAGCTTATACTTTGAAAGAAAGAAATTGAAGAAAGAAGGCTTTAAAGGAGCACACACATTTTGTTTCAAATAATTACAAATATTTTGTGATTGGGAGTACATCTCTGCAACATGTCACTGCTTAAGTATTATCTACTGGCAACATCTCCAAAACTTAAAAAAGTGAGCATTTCTATTTTACTAAAAGAAGATGCATATCACTGATTCCCTTTACAGTGACTGTGATCTCTTTCATAGCTACAGGTATAAGTTAATAAATAAAGAAAATACTGTGGCAATTTTGCACAACACTTTCTGCTCAATTGCAACCCAGAACTGTTCACATGTGTACTTAGACTAACACTGTCTTCTATGTAGATAACATGCAGAAAATGTAAACTCAGAAATGTTACATTTTTATAGTATGTCCAAAATGATGTATTGCACTGTCAAGGTCCGGAGAACAAAGGTGAACAGTATCTCTGTCCAGAGAAGCAAGACTATTTTTTTTAGATGTCCGTGTTGTGAAATTAAGGTGCAAACGAGACCAAATATCACCAAGAACTATTTATTAAGGGATAAACAAAACCGAGGGAAAGAGGGAAGACGAGGGGAGAGAGGGAGAGGGAACAACGGAGAAAAAGATTAAGAGCAGGGAAGGAGGGAAGGAAAAGAACAGGGATTATATTACCATCAGCCGCAGATGGCGGGGGGTGGGGGAGAGAGGTGTGCCCGGCCCAGGGATGTCTTTCTGCAGAGTGGTTCCTCGGGCCCTCCTTGTGGGGGGGTTCTCCGGTGGTAGGTGCACTGGTGGTAGGTGCGCATGGCAGTGCTCCGGTGGCAGATGCACACACTTGCAGGCGTCGCTTATGTCTTTTATACAGTTTTTAGGCCAGTTGTCCAGGTGCAGCTCCCCAGGAAATCTATTCTCATGCATCTTTGGGGGCCCGGCGGTGGCACTGGGCAGGGCCTCCGCCCCCTCCCTGCACCACTTACCAGTCCATACCCCAAATATGCAGCAGCCTTTCTTCGGGGTAGCTGGTGTGAAGTATCGCGTCCTGGGCGTTGTGTTCAAGCCAGGCTGAAATCTGGGAACTTCATCAAGACACTCTATTTAGCATTCCTGAGCTCTTGGGCAGATGTCTGGGCCAAGTCCACAAAGGTGCTGTTTGCATCCCTTTGCCAGCACTCCCGGCCCATCTTTAACAAAGGCAATCTTTATCTTTGTTGATTACATTATGGGAGGGGCAATAAGCCTCTCACGTGTACCATTGTGGGACTGTAGACAAAGCAGTAAATTGCATGATAAAATAGCAGCCTGTTATGACATTATGATGTTACATAATTCAAAAAATAAAAATACTTTTCACAAATGTATAAATAATAGTCAACCATTTTGTTGTGATTTTGTTTTTCTTTAAAAAACATGGTGAGGCACTGAAACAGGTTGCCCAGAAGGAGACGGAAGCCCCATCCCTAGAAGTTTTTAAGGCCAGGAAAATAAAGCAAACAAACACTCTTAAAGGGAAGCTTATCTGAAACTATTTTGGACAAGAACCTTAAGATGAATATTGTGTGATCAACATTTTTCCAACTAGTTCTGTGGAAATGTAACACTTTACCAGCTAGCAGAATATCTCACTTCATTAAAGAGCAGCCCATGTTTTTACAGAAGCAGGTACTTAGCCAACACTGAAGTCTCAAGGAAGTTGTCAATTGTTAGAGGTGCACAATTTTACTCTGGAAAACCAAGCAAACACAGAGATATACTTATCATTACACCTGTCTATCATTACACACACATACACATGTCTAAACATAATGGGTATATATATTTTAATCATATTTTTCTTTAGATTTACTTCAAGGGTAATTGAGAAAGAATTGCTGTCTCTGTTTTATAAATGTGAAACTGGAATAATGATCCCCTATACATTAGATCAAAGATGATTTAACGGATACTCCTGAGCACTCTGAGTAAGGAACTTGTCTCCAGGAGGAGCATCCTCACTTTTGATCCCTCCCTAAAGGAGGGCTAATCACCAGAAGCCAGTCACGGTCCTTCTTGTGCCTTCCTGCCAAGGTAGCTCTGTACATGTGCATTAGGCATGGCACTTTCAGCTATGGATAGAAGGAAGCCTATGTGTAGTGTGCTCACAACTGTACAGATAGGGAAAGGTTAAAGAAAACTAACATTCAGGAGCCTTATCCTGGGAGCGCCAAACTAAGACTAAACTGCAAATTCTTGAATATTGCAATGACAGCTGCTGCTGAACTCAGGACATACATATGGTACAAAAAAACATGTATGAAAGAAGAAAGCACCACAATAAAGACGATGACAAATAACTTTTGCTTTCAGCTTCCAGCCAGTGCAGAATTTATGTCCAGCACATTTCATTATATCCAAGAGCTATTACCCCATAAAGTTTCATAATATTTATTTTGTTTAATCCTATGTTTATCAATAGCTCCATTTGTCATCCAAAAGACTAGTTGGCAACACAAAAAGTAATGCAACACAATCTGAATTTTACAGGTAGTTTTTTTTTCTGTTCTTTGTTAGTCTTACGTATGACATTTTGGGCATCACACTGTCTTTTCTGAGCTGAGCTCAAGGACCATGTAATGACTGAGGTTATACTTTAAGACCACATTAACATGTTTTAAAATCACATTAGTATGTTTTAGAATCACATTAATATAATCTACTTTTTTCATTCATCTCAGGGTTGAAGGGAGCCAAACAGCTTTTCCAGCCTTTCCAAGCAGAGCACTCACAAGGCCCTGCTCACAAGGCCTGTGGCCAGCTCCCACTCCATCAGCATAGTGGTGCTACCATCACCATGCAGACAGGCACTGACAGAAGGTCATGGCCAATACAGAAGCCCCAGAGCAGCATCCCAGCATCACTTCTACCCCATGGCCGCGTCAGATGCTAAAACACACATGGCAACCCCTGGCAGCAGCCTTAGTGGAAGCTATAAATTCACTCCTAAGGCTGATTAAGAAACCACCTTATTTCTGCAGTTGCTGTTTGCACTGAGGGTGCTTTCAGCCCCTCAGCGGCCCCAGGCAACCTCACACTGAATATACTCTGGTGGACAGGAAGATCACATGAAGTATCAGCGTGCACTCGCAGCCCAGAGAGCCAGTCGCATCCTGGGCTGCATCAAGAGAAGCATGGCCAGCAGGCTGAGGGAGGTGATTCTCCCCCTTTACTCCACTTTGGTGAGATCTCATCTGGAGTACTGTGTCCAGTTCTGGAGCCCGTTATAGGAAAGATATGGATGTGCTGGAGTGTGTCCAAAAAAGGGCCATGAGGATGATCAGAGGGCTGGAGCTCCTCTACTATGGAGACGGACTGAGAGAGTTGGGGCTGTTCAGTTTTGAGAGGAAAAGGCTTCAGGGAGAAGGCTCCAGGGACCTTATTGTGGACTTCCCGTATCTGAAAGGTGCTTACAGGAAAGCTGGTGAGGGACTTTTTAGGATGTCAGGCAGTGATAGGACTAGGGGGAATGGAGCAAAACTAGAAGTGGGTAGATTCAGATTGGATGTTAGGAAGAAGTTCTTCATCGTGAGGGTGGTGAGGCACTGAAACAGGTTGACCGGAAGTTGGAAGCCCCATCCCTGGAAGTTTTTAAGGCCAGGCTGGATGGGGCCCTGAGCAACCTGATCTAGTGCCAGGTGTCCCTACCCATGGCAAGGGGGTTGGAACAGGATGATCTTTGAGGTCCCGTCCAACCCAGACAATTCTGTGATTTCTCCATGCCCAGGGCCTACTGACAACGAGATGTGGCCTCTCAGCCAGGGGTCAGCTCCCGACCTCGAAAGAGCAAGTGGGTCTGCACACGGTCAAAGTCCAGTGTGCGCACCAGGACGCTCTGCTAGCGCCGGGGCTCACAGGGAGCTGCGAGCTGGAACCAGAGTACACCTGCCCTGCCGCACAGCCCATCCCGCCCGCTGGCAGACATAGCGTCAGCAGCGTCCGGCGCGGAGCAGGAAGCGGAAGGGCGGTGCCACGTTGACGCCGTCTGCGGAGGTAGCGGTATCTGGTCCGCTGCGAGGGTACAACGTGGAGACAGGGGCGGTGGTAGTATAGCTGTGTGTCTGGCCGGGAGGACAGCTGGAGGGAGGCGCGCAGCTCCCTTCTCTTCGCTTTTGCCTATCAGCTGATAGCGGGGAAACGCTTCCCATGCATTGAGGGGTCAGGCGGGAGCGAGCGGTGTGGGAGCTCCCCGCGGGGCTATGAATTGGCTCCCCGCAGCACGATCCCCTCGCTGCCTCGATCGCCAGGAGGCACAAACCCTTCTGCATCGCCCCACCTCCGTTCGCCCGTTAGCGCGGTACGAGCCCCTTCTCCGGGTTCGGAGGTGGTATACAGCTCCCTGAGGAGTGGGGGGGCGTAATGGTAGGTAGGTCCCTGCTTGCTTCTCTTTGCCTGGGCTGTGCCAAGAATCTGAGGAGGCACATTTCGCCCCTAAGCAACACAGCAGTGGATCAAACTTAAGTTAGATGGGATGGGTAGCAGGAACTGACCTGAGAAGATTTTAATGAAGGATTTGAAGACAAAAAACGTGTAGTTGGTGTACCCGTTGCATTACTGAGTGGTATTCTGGACCACAGTTACTGCGTGAACTGGCCCATTCATTTTTATGGGAGTGATTGCAGGGACAAGTTCTTCACCGTGAGGGGACTGAAACACTGGAACAGGCTGCTCGGGGAGGTGGTTGGGGCCGCATGCCTGGAGATGTTCAAGGTGAGGCTCGACAGGGCTTCGGACAACCTGATCTAGCTGAGGATGCCCCTGCTTACCGTAGAGGAGGTTGGACCAGATGACCTTTGGAGGTCCCTTCCAACCCAGACCATTCTGTGATCCTGTGATTCTGATTTGCAGGCTGATGTCCACCTAGTTTCTCAGGCCCATGTCTGAGAACTGCCACTACGTTACAGTGCCGCTGGCGACGTGAAGCTGATTCCAGACCTCTTCCAGACGTTCTGGCATTTGTGTCTGGTTTTCATGTCAGGTAAACATCAGCTGCTTTCAGACAAATCCGTACTGGTTTATAAGTACCTGTAATTCTTACTTGCAGAGAGGTTGAACTTGAGAATTGCATGATGAATGTCTGTGATGGTAGTATTATGGGAATTTTTTAGATATTTATTATATTGCTCTCCTTGAAACATTGATGTCTTCATATAAACACATAAAGGAATTACAGAGTTCATGCTGTTTGATCATGTATTGTTTTTCATAACTAAATATATACAAAACAATTTCAGGTGTATTTCATATCTAATTCAAACGTTACATCATGTCTTGATCAAGACTCACAAATGTTTAGATGTTATATACTTTCATATTTATACATTCATGTTTTAACAGAAGGAATTTTAGCAGGCTCTAGTAAATGTTATAAATACCCTTTGATTGTATCATGTAATTTAGAAACATGCTTTTCTGCATACAAAGAATTACTTTAAAAGGAAAAAGTCATACCATTTTTCAGTGACAAACCTGTAAAAGAATGATAGAGCACTATCTCGTATAAGTATGGAATGACCAGTAGAAATAGTATTGTGCCAAGGCTTAAACTAGAAACTGAATGTTAAAGCAATAAAAAAAATCTGTGTTCATCTGACAAATTATCAAAAACTCACCAAAGTTCACAGAACATGTTTTTAATTACTTATATGTTCCACTTTTTTATTATCTTACCAGCACAATTTACCATGAAAAAACGTTGCAGACTGAACATTTTGCCTGGAGTGTGCAAGAAAGGAAGTTTTTGCTAACCCTATGCGAACAAAACCAATCTTTAAAGATATTTTGTCAAAGAAATCTATTCAAGAGAATGAATAGCATGCTCCTTTCCAAAATGATTCTGATTTTGTTTCTAATGTATTGAGTGAACAAATGTACTTTGAATACATATGTCTTAAGTACATTTTTACTTGATGATTTAGGCTCTCATCTTCAAGGCAGTCTGTTTTCTTGGAGTTCTATGCTGATACAGAAGATTACTGAAGGACAACTAAGCTGGCGAAGGGTCTAGAGGCCAAGTCTGCCCAGAGGAGCAGCTGAGGGAACTGGAGTTATTAATTCTGAAGAAAAGGAGGCTCAGGAAAGACTTTTATTGCAGTTTACAACCTGAAAAGAGGTTGGGGCAAGGTAGGTGTCAGTCTCTTTTCCTAAGTAAAAAGGGGTAGGATAAGAGGAAATAACTTTAAGTTTCACTGGTGGAAATTTAAGTCTTAGATTTTAAGGGTCTTTCAAACATAAACAATTCTGTGACTCCATGAAAGAAAGATATGAGATCCACATGAGGAATGTTCTGTTTACTTTGAAGCTGTCTACGTTTCAAATCAGTGCATTTGCCAGAAGATATCAACAGTCTGGGGACTGAAAAATAAGTACATGTGCAAGAATGTCAGATGAGATATGTCACTTAAAAGCCAATTTCAAATCTGCATCTCACAACAAGTTGGGTAAAATTCTTCAGTAGGGTTAAAAAACACAACACATTTAATTCTACCTGAGTAAATTAACAAGAAATTCAAAAGGAATCTAGAAAATAGTGGAGGAAAGCTCTAATACTAAGGATGAGCACGATAGGTAACATCATTATGATTTTTATAAGTGAACAGGGAAAGTATTATCAGTCTTTTACAGTTAGAATGCAATGCTCAAAACCCTGATTCCTTCAAGTACTGGTTCTTGGAGCCATGTTGTGCATAACAGTGTAACCTTTCTTTTCCAGAAAAGTAGGCTAATGAGTTTGTGGAGGAAAGAAAGGAACACTAGAGCCTTACAGCCTTAAAATTAATGCAAAAGAACTCCCAATTTTTTACTTACAAAAGCATTATATTGTATAAGCCAGCCTCAGTGTGTTGGCAGTTTTGAATTACTATTTCCCAGTGTTGGGAGGACAGCATTATGAATGCTTCTCCTGCACAGATGTTGAGTAAAGGAAGCAGTCCAAATGTCTGATACAACCCAAAGGGGAAGGGAAGAGAGAGAGCGAGTGAGCACTTCATGAACTGAAGCATTACCTATACAAGGAAATGTAGTTGGTGTATGTTGAAGAAGCCATCTTCCCCTTGGAGGATGTCACAGCCTTGCTGAAATTACTCAGATGTTTTGCTGTCCTAAGTAATTGGAAATGTGAATGTGACCATTTGTGTTCATCCAGATGAACAATTTAGGAGACTAAACTGTGTTGAATTAGTTAGTCAATAAATGATGACACTAAGGTGGTGCTTAAATCATACTTATATTGGCTGGTATGTTTCTTGAGTGAGGAAGAATGTTTACAGTATCCTCTTGCTGTGGGAAAACAGTAAACTCTTCTTCATGTTGTCTTTGAACTAGTAATAGATAACCATAGTAATTAGTTATGTTTTAAAATCTGTTACTGGTGGAAAAACATGAGTGTTGGGAAGTGAAGCACTTATTTCACAAAGTGCAAATAGAATATTTTTTACACAGTGAACTTTTCATTGGGTACTAAAGTAGGGGATGTTACAGGAATGGTATTAGTATTTTCTACTTGTTCCAGGTTAAGCATTGCTCTTTATGACAGGCATGTCAAAATGATGTCGAATGTGTTTCTAGCAAGCTTAGGGGTTTTGTGCAGATGAGAAGATACACTTTTTAGTTTCCAAGAGGCTGTTAACTTGTAATTGGAAAAAATATTGTATGACTTAGGGAAAATTGTGCAGCCCCCCAAAAAGCTTGAACTCCTTCATAAATTTCACTCTTATCAGGTCAGCTTAATTAGCGCAAAATACATTTGTCACAATTTGTGTCCTCTACTGTAGGTAAGTATCATTAATCCATGTCTGACTCCTCTGCTTGAATTTCATTCAGCAATCTTCTTTTCCTATGTATGCTTGTCATTTTTGGCCAGAGCAGTAGTTCAGGTTTCAAAAATGTACCCTTTGTGACCAAAGCCTAACTTTTGACCTGCTGGATGCTCCAGCTAGAACCTCATACTGGCAAGTAGTGGTGAAGTGGCTGAAAGAAAACTTACTGCTCTGCCAGCTGTGTTATAAAAAATCTGGAAAGAGAGCCCTGTGGAAAATCTGTGCCCGAACTCGAAAGTGTAATTTTGAATAAAGTTGCTTAACACTCAAAAATCAGCTGATTGTAGATGAGAAAAATTGTGTGTTTATGTGAAATGGTGCAAATTTTAAAGCAAATGGAAGCACAGGTTATTTATACATAGTTTCAAATTATACTGTTAGTGACAATTCTCACTGAACTATTTATGCATTTTATTATTGCCCTATTGAATAATAATGTATTACAATGCATTATGATTCTGTATAGTTGTCCTATAGTGGACAAAACTAATACCTTTACTTGATACTTGCCATCTGTAATTTGTTAAAACTGAATTTTGTCTTTTTTTTTTTTTGAGTCCTTAGAAACTTTTTATTAAAAAGGTCAGGTGTACCAATAGAAATAAAGATGTCAAATCAGTGGAATAATGCATCACTTCTGACATTTTTAAGGTTCAAGATGTTTGTATAACTTGGATAACCAGTCAGTTCAGTAGAAAAATTTACATAGGTAAGGCAGAGAAGATAGAAGAAAAGCTAAAATATCTTCCAGTGACAATAAGTTTAATTCTAAGCTAAATTATTAAAACAAACTGTTAGCAAGGTCACATATGTTGGGATATATGTGTCCACTATAATATCAGCTGGACCTCCTAGAACTCAAAACAGCTGTATCTGTTCGATTAGTAAAGACTTTTCTCAGCTACTTTTTGCCTTGAGATGATTTAAAGAGGTTGTTTGCTGCATCTGTAATATTGAGTCTTTTCCTGAGCTCCAGCTTATGTACAGAGGTCAAACGAAGCCAGTGGGTAAGCAGTCTGCTAAGGGCAACAGCTTTTCTTATCTCATTCAATCCATGCATGTTTGTTTGATCTTATTAGAAAAATGTGCTGACAACTCTCCTTCAGGGTTGGTCCCTGAAGCTTCATAACTTCATTATGCAGTCTATTGATTTTTTTATATATATAATTATTTTTTAAAGGAAGTTGCTTCTAGAAGTAACTCCAAATCAGGATTAAAAATTTGCCATGTAAAAGAGGCTGCTGTGTACATCCTCACAGGAATGTGATGTGCTCTGCCCTCTCTCCCCTGCAAAATTCCTCTCTCTTCTGGGAAGAAAGCTGTGGGAAAACGTTTTCAGTGAGAAGCACAGTGTAGATCCAGATTATTTAATAGCATTGTAGTTCAGGCAGTCACTGATTAAAAAAAAAAAAAAAGATGCAGAACAAAGGTATAGTTTTATCAGACAACTTTACAATATGTACAAAATCTCTCACCAGATGTTGTTCTGGAAAATTTCTTGAAACATTTTACGTACACCTAGTTTTCCTTTTTTTTCTTCACTGTGGCTCTGTCATATGCAGAGAAGGAAAGATACATTTTATCTCATCTCTGGCACTACAGTGACAGCATTCTATAGGTGAAGTATAAAATTTTGGGGAATGATGTCACAATAATTCTGAGCTCAGGTACTCCACTGCTTCTGGATCTCTGACCAAGAGCTGACTTTCTGGACAGTGAGTCAGTGGTCACAGACATCTGGCAATAGTACTGTTATATTTTCTCAGCTATTATTGTGTTAGCTTTTGTGGCTGTTCTTCGAATACTAATTTCTGTGTAGTTCAGAACTTTTTACAGATGGAAGGCTATCCTGCTCAGAGGATTTTTCCTAAGATTAATTAAAAGCCCCTAAAAATGTTTTTTTTTTGTGACATCTTTGATATTGTAGATAGGATACTGTAGATAGGATAAAGCAATGGGGTTTGAGTTTGGATGCTGGCTATGAGAACTCTTAATTTGCTCTTAGGCTCTAAGTTTAAAATAGTTAGATATTTTCATTGTTTATATGGAATTTAGATTGCCCAAGGGAAGAAATCTGGTGTTCCCAGAACTGTGCTACACACGTTCTCTGCTATAGTATTAATCATCACTTCTTTAGGAGAAAATTTATTGCACCATTAGGAGTACTTGATGACTTCTGATCATTATCTTGGTTGTGGTCTGGATTTTCTGATTACATAGAATTCCTTGGAGAAAAGAAATCTCTGTCTGAGGTTGGAATATGGGAAAAGAGGACTGATGTTCAACCTTCTCTACCTTTCCAGGACGTTCATCCACATGTACTTGGATGCATTCTGAGTTTCTCTTGGTTTATCTGTGGGAGTTAGCTCTATGTCTTTGAACCAGATAAAGCATGTAGCAGAGACGAGGGATCTACCCCAAATGGTTTTTAGAGAGGGCAGTGTTTTCCCAGGTGCTGACTTTGCAGTTAGTAGCAAGTGTCTTAGGCTGGGTTGGTCGGTTTGTTTGTTTGCTCCTGCTTAGACATTTTACTATTTTACAAAGTGCTAGTACAGGATGACCATATGAGGTAGCCTGATCTCTTTTTTTTTTTTCCTTAGTAGCAAACTGACTTACCAGGTTTTTATTGATCACCATCATTTATTCTTCTATACACAAGTGACTTCTTATACTGTGCAGTCACTGTAAGAGTTTTTAATAATTCGGGAAGAAAATACTTCACCAGCACAGTGTTACAGAGTCTCATTGGAAATAAGAGTCAACCTCTGCATTGTAATCTTCAATACACACTTGGAACTTAAGTGCATGTTCTCTTGCATTGATAAAGTTAAACAGGATAAAAACACCTCGTGTAGTTGTAGAAGAAATTAGGATGTTTAATTACTATACAAAATCCTGATGGCTATCATTGGTACTTTTGTTCTTGCATCTCTTCAATAACAATAATCTATGATTCATTTAATTGGATTTCTTACCTCCGAACTAGGGAGACAGCAGAACAGTCAGGTAGTTTCACAAATACTTGTTCAGCAGCATTCACCAAATAGCGTTAAATCAGGTAGAAAAGTTGTCAGTTTCAAAATTTAAAAAAGGTTGAATGAAAGAGCTATGTAGAGGACAATGACTGGATAAGGGACACACTCTTTCCTCCTGTCTGTATCCCAGCACCTTTGGACTTACCAGGATTTTTGGCCAAATTTAGGCAAATAGATACCCTAAAAATGAAAAGTTTCTTAAAGATTATAGGAAAATTGTTTTATTTTAACAGGCTAGAGTTTCTGATTATACACATTTGACGAGGCTTCATGGTTTTGCTATGCTTACAGCTCCCTCAAGTGGCAAAGTGATTTCCCATTTGGAAATGTTCTGTGAAACGCTTTCTCTTCAGAAAGTTTCAAAACAACTTTCCCCAACTTCCTTTTTGTTTGTGGAAGTTTTTGGGTTTTTTTTCCCCCCTTTTTTTCCCTTTTTTCCCCACTTTGTTTTTCTTTTCCTCAAATGTCAAACATTATGAACAGCCGCTTAGGACTGTGGGACTATCAGTGAAGTAGAGCTGTTATGATTATGATCTTTGCTCTGTAGCTGACCTATTGAACGAGCTTGGGCAGGTCACTTCATGCTGTAAGCCTCACTTGTGTCATCTGAGAACTACAGAGAATGATACATATTTGTAAACTGTCTTAAAGCATTTTTAAAGCTTACTTCTATTTTTTTTTTTAAGTAACTTTTATTTCAATCAATGATTTTGTTTATCTGACATAGCAGAAAATTTAAAAATCCCTTATCAATGGGCAGTCAAAGATCTGGTAGCCATCTCGACTATCAAACTTCCAGTATTCTTTCTTAAAAAAAAAAAAAAAAGCATACACATACCTGGAGGTTTTGCCATCATCCCACAAAACCCTCATTTACAGCAGAAACATGGAAGTTCAAGGAACAGGAGTCTGAGCAGGAAGAATTCAGGTTTGCTATATTTAGATTCCTGGTGAACTTTGCCTAGAAAATGCATTTACTTCCATCTTGAAGGATCTTAAAATCCTTTATGAACTAGATACATGCAACAAAGCCAGTCCCATTCCAAGAATGCCTTCCTCACAAGAACCTCTTTGTTGTCACTGATTAAGACACGTTTATTACTTTTATTTAGTGGTTTCTCTACTGGTTGTTTCTTGTGCTTCTGCAAGTTACCAATGAATATCCCACTCCATTAAAGTAATTAATTACGAATTTGGCTCTGTTCTTGTCATGTATTTTTGGTTACTTTTTTTTCCCTATTACTTTTACATAGATGTGGGTAATAAGTTTGAAAGGAGTCACTCAGTCCTACCTCTTGCTATATGCTGTTGAGGAAAGCATTCCCTTAGAAGTGTTTTGACTTCAATGTGAGTAGTTTGTTAGGTGGTTGGAATTCCAAAAGTGTTTTTAAATCATTGTTCATATTTTGATGTCTGTATTCTGTTTTCAGTATGAGTAACTGCTACCATAACACTGACATAGATGTATTTGATGTTACATAAACTTGAAAGTCAGTGCATGGCTTTATTTAGTTTATTAACTTAGTGCATGTGTGGAAAAAAATCCTAAGACAGAACATACATACTGTATTTAATCTAGTCTATACCAAACTTCTACATATTTGTTAGAGGGCCAAGAAAATGAAACAGATTTTCATAGCTCTGCCTATTAGAAAAAAAGCATCTTAGTAGTGGGATGATGAATTAGAATGTCAGCTCCTTCTCAGTAGCTCTCCAGTAAGCATACAGTAATTCACTGTGAGTGTGTAGCTGTGTTCTTGCTGCAGAGGCCAACAGCTGGGCTTTAGCTCCCTGCAGAGGCTTTGTTGTTAGTCACTGCATCTGTCAATGCCTACTTATAGCTGTAGAGTTGAAGGAGTCTGTCTCAGACATCTAATTTTCTTATGTGAGTCTGGCCACAGAAAAGGGCATGTCTTCATCTTACCATCCTGGTGGGCTGCCTAGGGTCAGGTGGATAACCATGAGCAAGGACCACTATTATAAAGCAGATAATTTCTATGAATTTTGTTCACCATTTCTTAGCTACAGATCCTTACCCTGCGATATTAGAGAGGAAACTTTCTATGAAGCATAGTCCTAAGTGACTTTGCTACAGATTAAAAATCTGTATGCACAGACAAATTATCAACAGAGCACTTAATGTGTAGTAATTCCTCTGCATGTCCATAGTCCTGGATACTAAATACTGAGAAATCATGAACCTTGGATTTTGATAAGTATATCTTATGATATGTATAACGTAATACAATACATACATAGGTATAAGAATTGAAGAAAATTATGTTTNTGTACACAGTACTCCAGATGTGTTTGAAGGAGCACAACTGATTCTAGAGCATAGGACAGTCATACTGCTTGAGCCTGTAACTCTGTCACTAACTCTGCCCTAGATTACAGGGAAAACAGTAAATGAGCAGATCATAACTTTCTAATGTCAGCTAGTGTTTGGGAGACAGAATGGCTGCCCTACGTAAGAAAATGCCTCTTCCCACTTACAGCCTCTGCATGTTACTGCAGCAGAACAGAAAAGTGAATGCTCGTCAGTATAATAAAACATAGAGTTCAACTGAAATATTGGAAAAATGCATCCTATTTCTCTTTTGAAACTTCTTGAGTAGTACATCCATTCCTGCAATAGCCATTACTGAGATGCTGCAGGACTTCAAAATGTCAGGCAAGAATGAGCTGTTTAAATGCAGGTTAAGTGAATGCCAAGAGCATTCACCCTGTAGGTCAGGTCGGGTGGTTCAGGATTATAGAAACAGATGAAAATTTATGCTCTTGCTCTCTCCTTTTCCTTGTGGAGCTCTGAGGCCCTACTGAAGTTTGAACTTATCCTGTCATGCAGAAAATAAGTTGGCTGGACTGATGGACAAAACATGTGAAGTACCCAGCAGTTCATTTGTCCCTCTTCTCCCTCCATTCTCGGAAGATTTTGTCACAGAACAGGTGCAAGGACGGTGCAGGAAATCTGCTTGTGAGTTCTTCAAATACAGATGTGAGTAGCTGGCCTTGTATGACTCAGGCAGGTGACTGTTCTGGAGTACAGCTGGGGTATCTGCATCTTCACACAGAACACAGGGGTTTTTGAACAAATTTAGGAGACTGACTCCTAAGAAAAGAGGGACACTTCTGCATTCTACGTTTAATTCTCTTTATCAGCAAGCGGGAGAATGATGTTAGCAGTATTGACATTTTTTGTGTATAAATTTGCACATAGCAATAGTGAGCTTTTTTTTGGTCAAAGAACTCAATAAAAAAACAATCAGAAGGATATCCTGTTCAAGCTATGA
Source organism: Ramphastos sulfuratus (assembly GCA_013399055.1). Taxonomy (NCBI): domain Eukaryota; kingdom Metazoa; phylum Chordata; class Aves; order Piciformes; family Ramphastidae; genus Ramphastos; species Ramphastos sulfuratus. The sequence goes on along the minus strand of WBNM01029158.1, from coordinate 12,972 downwards.
GACTGCATTCTGAAATCCCCTTTTCCTTTTTGTTTAATATGCCAAAATATATTTGAATATGCTTTACAAATTTCAGCAAGTAGCAATTAGGAGTTTTGAAACTGTTTTGTATGTTTCACTATTTTTCAACTTTCCTGCTTTGATAATCAAACTAATACCACGCCAGAGCTAGAAAGGGGAAGGGCCCGTGTGGGGACGTTAAGAATTTCCTAGTATGACTTGCTTCTCCCTTAGTATCTATAAAGAGAAACTTTTGCAAGAGATGCAGTGTGATCTCTTGCCTGGGCTGGAGCACGTCTCCTATGGAGACAGACTAAGAGAGTTCGTGCTGTTCAGTCTGGAGAAGAGAAGGCTCCGAGGAGACCTTATTGTGGCTTTACAGTATCTGAAGGGGGCCTACAGGAAAGCTGATGAGGGACTTCTTAGGATGTCAGGTAGTGAGAGGACTAGGGGGAATGGAACAAAACTAGAAGTGGGTAGAGTCAGATAGGATGTTAGAAAGAAGTTCTTCACCGTGACTTCGTGAAGCACTAGAACAGGTTGCCCAAAGAGGCAGTGGAAGCCCCATCACTGGATTGGAGCTGGGCGATCCTTGAGGTCCCTTCCAGCCCTGACAATTCTATGGCCAGTGAAAGGTAGAAGTCATGTAGGGACCAGAATGACATTTTGGCCTTAAAAGCCACTGAGTTATGTCAGGCTCATTTACTTAACCTAGAAAGTTAAATATGTTAACTCACAGTAAATTATGTTCAACTATTTACTATGTCATAATGGAATAAATCCCTAATATATAAGTTCCTCAAAAGGCTTGAAAACTGACAGCTCTATGAAGTGTTTAAAAAAGTCACTGAAGTTAGTGAGTTTTGGTCTGATACCATGCCCACATTAGCTGGTTAGTTTTGTTCTTTCGAGGCTTGAGGGACAAATCTAAAATGGAAAAAACAATCTCATCTGTGTGTGTAGAAGTTAAAATTAACTAAACCAACATGAATATGCAAGTTTTCTTAAATTTCCTAACTTCATGATTTCTAGGTCATTCTTAATGCCTCTGTCTAATTTCTGCATGTGTCAATGGTTCTCCATTATACAGGATACAGAAGATAGTGGCAAAACCAAACAAATTTGTTAAAAACATAGCTATGCTATGTATGGCTGCCTACTCTAAATTAGTCTTCTGATGCCAAAACATATGTATTTGATTTTAACTAAGTTATTTGTTATGAGGAACTGAGTGGAAACTTGCAAAACAAAATCATAGATAGCCACACATCTCAGCAATTACAAGGATTTGTGAAAAAAAATGTTAAGTTAGGGTATAATTACAGGAATGACTTTAAAAAAAAAAAAAAAAAAACAAAAAAAAAACCCCAAAACACCCCAAAAAAAAAAACCCCAAAAAACCCCAAAAAAAAAAAAAAAAACCCCACCAAAATCCCAAACAGACAAGCAAAAAAAAAAACAGAGTTCCCCAAACCCCTTCCCCCAAGCACCATACAATGTGGAAATGGTTTGTAACCACTTCAATTTATCTATTATTCTGTATTGTTGCAGCTCATACTGAGTTCACTTTCAGTTAGATGTTTGAAAACTCTGAAAAATAGGAATAAAAAGTTTAAACACAGTTTTTTATTGAGACACAAGTCAGATTTTCTGAGGAAGGTTATTTGCATATGCATTCTGGAAAGATGACAGGAATGATCCCCCAAGTTTGGAGTCTTGCAGTAAACTTCCATGTCATTGCAACTTTCACATTAAATTGGCACAGTGTTTACTTACAAGTCTGCCTGTGGAGATTATCAGGAAGCTATTACAGAATGTACTGAACAGTGTTAGATCATTATGTTATTCAAATACCTGTCATAGCAGAAAGTCCCAGAGATGGTTTTTAATAGACTTCAATTTCTGTGATGGAAAACCAAACTGATTTTCTGAACACAAGAGTCTTATTAAAGTCTATTTAATGAAACCAATACTGTAAAAACCCTACCAATGTTTTTATTGTTTCTCTGTATGAGTGTGGAGGGGAAGATAGGGTGCCTATAAAGCCTCCTATAAGCATATAATTTGATAACAGTCTAGATTTTAAACCTGGGAATCATCTGGTGCTTTTGCTGAAAAATGGCGAATTTCAGAACTCGTTGCCTTTTGGTAGTCCAGTGGTACTAGAGTCTACTAAAGCACAAACACTACAAAGTCTAGCTGTAATCTTATATAGCGGAGTGGTTGTGTAGCAACCTACTTTCTTATACTGGTTGAGAATCTCCCTGTGAACTTCTATAGTGGTGTGCATATATAGAAAAACAAGTGTGACAAACGTTTTTATTATGCTACCGATGTCTTCATTAGTGCAGTTTTTGGCAGGACACTGCTTTTCCATAAAATTGATGTTATGCCTTACTTTTTAAATTGTTAACTCTATCCTAGCAGAGATCCCTGTAGACTTTCCTTTTAGCCACTGTTAGCCTTGAACGTGTTAGACTAGCATAGACACTTGCATTTTTCCAGGACCCAAGTTTCTCTTCATTTCACATTTCCTCCACTAGCTCTACTGTACACCATTTTAAGAACAAGCTGACAAACCCAGTGATGTATACAAACAGAATAGTGTAAAATAGCATAAAAAGAAATGAAAGTATTTTGAGACTATACAGAAAATTGATGAATCTCGTAACTGTGATAAATTCTTTTGCTTTCAGGTTTTAAAATGTCTGAGCAGAAAAACATTGTACACAGAGCTCATTGTATTGAAAAACTGCTATCTGAGAACAATTTTGAAGATATTGAGGGTCATCTTAAAGAACTTGAAGATGTTTGTATGACTATTGAATACCTACAGGGGACAGAAGTTGCTAAGGCTGTATACAGAGTACTCAAGATCTGCCCTTCAGGAGAGTTGAAAAGGAAAGCAAAGCAGTTATTATCAAGGTGGAAAGCACTTTACAAGAATAGTTGTGTTCAGTCAACTCAAGTTAAAAAGTCAGCTTCTCTGCATGTGAAAGAGGAAATGGAACATCTCAGTGTGATCTCTAGAGAGCAGTCACTGTCTGAAGGACTATGTTGGCAGGAGGCGTTAGGTGCTACAAGTCATAAAACATTGGTCCCATTGCAGACTATTCAAGATGTTGCCTTAGGTAGTGACACAGAAGACAGCATGAAACAGCTTTCTTCTTTTGAGGAACAGCACGCTGATAATGAAGATTCTAAACCTCTTACAAGCTTGCAACAGGATCCAATGACAGCTTTGAGGTGTAAATGTAGAGATCTTCTTTATAAAACTTTGACTGGTTCTGGCAAAGATGAAGGAGAAACTGATAAATGTCTAGAGCTAGCCAAAGAAATTGAAGAACATATTTTTGTTCTTCATGCTAGAAGTGACAGAAAGTATAAAAATTGCATCAGAAGCAAAATTTCTAACCTAAAGAACCCTAAAAGTTGCCATTTAAAGCATAACCTTTTTACAGGGGCATTGAGCCCAAAGGCTTTTGCTGAGATGACAGTGATGGAAATGGCCAGCGACGAACTGAAACAGCTCAGGGCTTTGTACACAGAATCATCTGTTCAGGAACATCAGCTTCCACAAGTTATTAATGGCACACAGACAAACAAAATAAAGTGTAGGCGCTGTGAAAAATTTGATTGCACTGTCACGATGATCGCCAGAGGAACTCTCTTTCTTCCGGGTTGGGTGCGAAGCACAAATCCAGATGAACAAATGTTGACTTACGTTATTTGTAATAAATGTGGAGAACAGTGGTATCACAGCAGATGGATTTGTTTGTAATGCTATCCCTGTTTAATAAATGGTTTAAAAACATAGGTATGAGGAGGTATCTCTTTTGAAACCGTGTAGTGTAAAACTGTGTGCAGATATTATGTAGATGCCACTACAAAAAAAGTGCAAAATCAGTTTAAAAAATTGGTGCATTATTTTGGTTGATGATTTGAATAAATCTGTGTTTCTAAGTAATGTCAATATGTAAAGAAATAAAAAAGGCTGGAAATGATAACATTGTGTCTGAGGAATACTCACTAGTAAATCCATTAAAAATATTCCAAGTGATGCAATTTTTTTCCCCCTCAAAGTACTGAATACTTGGAGTTCTCATTATCTTCAGTAGGAGTTATTTCACAGAACGTAAGTTTCATTTCCAGTAAACTATTTCCAAAACTGCAGTTCACACACTTTCATGGACTACAGAATGTTCAGCATGGACTTGTGTTTTGCAAGTAACAGTTAGATTGTGAAATTGCTTTCAGAGATAATACTTAACAGCAAAAAAAGGCATGGAAAAGTAAGTGTAAAAATGAGGAGAGGGCAGCTAGCAAATTAAAGCAAAATTGAAATTCTGCTTTCAGTTAGGGGAGGAAAATAGGATTGTGACAGTCTGTGGGTTTGCAGTACAGATTTGCAAGGTAAGATGGTGTGTCCTGCAACTGTTAAGAAATTAATGCAGGATCAGACAATAGTTTATTTCCAAAAATTATATAAATACATCGTTAAATGTATTTAATAGATAAAGGCATGAAGTAAGTAGAAGTCAATCACTTTGTGAATGAATAGCCTCTCTTGAACTGGAACACCTGTCCAGAACTGAACAAATTTACATTTTTATATAGATCTGTGCTGGTTTGAGCTAATTGGAATATTTTAATAGAGAAAATTATATTATAGGCTGTGAAAAGGAAACAGTGGTGATGTCTACTTCACTCATAGGCTTGCTGAGATGTTTAGGAATAAGAACTCAAAACAAAGATAAGTCAGTTGGGCTTGTCATCTCGGGCTGTCTAGCAGCTTCTGGCTTCTCTCTGCCGATTAATTTCACTAACCACTTTTTCTTCTAACCCCCTAGCCGATCCTCCAAAATTCACCTTCGTGTGGGGCAGACCTTGGGGTAAGATATAGGGGTGGGGAGAAGGTGGAAGGGTGGTTGGGAGTCCCTCCTGGGGTCTCTGATTTCTGGGAGGGGTGTTGTGTTTCTGTATTACCTTTAACTTGTATATTTCTGTAAATACTCCTGTATATAATGTATATATCTGCTTGTATGTTGTGCTAAGCTGTAAATATAGCTTCATCTCTTAACTTCCAGCCGGCTGAGTCTAGTCTGGGTGATTTTACAAAGTGTGGGGAACTCCCAAACCATCACAAGAGCAAAGAATAACCAGGAAAAAAAATTAATAGAAGGAAATTCAATGCTTATAGACATCTTCATTCCAGAGTATATAGTATACTAGAAGCATTTATTTATCAGAAAAATAGCTTTCTTCTCACTCAAGTAGTAGCCCAGTTGAGTTGTTCTGGAAAACTTAAATTGTTTAAAAATCGGCTATTTGAATACTTCAAATGTAGGAGATTTTCTTTGCTGAACTTGAACCACGTGAGTCTGAGTATCTTTCACATCTATACTCACATCTGAGTATATTTCACCATCTATTGGTCATAGAAGATTTCTGTTCATACTGTTTCCCTGGTTTGATTTCTTCACTGTAAATGTTTAAATGAGAGGAAATGAATCTTGCATTGAGTCCTAATTTTCTGAGCACACAAATATGTCAGCTTAGGAACCTAAGGAAATACAGTGAAGAAAAAGTCTGCCCAGCCTGAGAGGTTAGATTCTTGCAGCAGAGCAGTAGGACTTTGGAAACATAGCCTTTGTAGTAAGTTTCTTTGTTGCAATACAGGCGAGATGGTGAAATGGGTCCGTAACTTACCAGAGTCATGCTTTAGGCACAAAGGGGTTTTGTTTCACCCTGTTGTCTAAATACAATAAAACTGCATACTTGGCATTAATAGAAATATCTTTTACAAATGCACAACAGGCATTTTCCAGTTCAAGGCTAAAATGCATTAGCTGAACAGGGAAACTTAGTATTTGCTGGAGGAATTAAGGACAGTTCCTGCACCCACCTAGCTCTACCACAGCTGAAGCTGGTCAGCTTCCCTGGGCTAAGGCACTACCCTGGAGCTCCCCAGCCACAGCCTATCAGAGAAAGGATTTAGGGGCATAAGATAAGAAGATACAGTTGTTGAACAAAAAGCCAGGCAGGACTAAAAATAAAAGATAGGCCTTTATCTGTATATGTCAAAAACTCTGTAACCTCATGTAACAAACAGCCATTTAATAATAATCTCTTTATCTGTCTGTGTTTATAGATTTGTAGATTTACAGAATACCAGGTTGGAAGGGACCTCAGGGATCATCCAGTCCAACCTTTCAGCATAAGAATAGTTTAAATGAGATGGCTCAGCACCCTGTCAAGTTGGTCCTTGAAACTGTCTAATGTAGGGGAATCCACTACCTCCATTGGGAGTTTATTCCAATGATTAATAGTTCATATAGTGAAAAAAAATATTTTCTGGTATCCAGTCCAAATCTCCCCAGTATAACTTGTCCCCATTACCCCTTATCTTTACCTTGTGACTCTGTAAAATGAGAGTCTCCCTCCTCATGATAGCTGCTCTTTATATACTTGTACATAGTTATGAGGTCTCCTGTAAGCCTTCTCTTCTCAAGACTGAACAAACCCAGTTCTCTCATCTTCATATGACAGTTCTTCCAGTCTTCTGATCATTCTTATGGCCATTCTCTGAACCCATCCCAGCTTGTCCTCATCCTTCTTGTATAACAGGGACCAAAACTCTGCACAGTACTCAAGGTGCAGCCTGACCAGCGCTGAGTGGGAGAATGACATCTTTATCTCTGCTTGCAATACCCTTACGAATGCAACTCAGCATCCCATTGGCTTTTTTTGCCGCTGTAGCACACTGTTCGCTCATGTTGAACCTCTCGTCCACCAAGACCCTCAGGTTTCTCTCCACATTCACTATTCCACTGAAAAAAAAACAAGAAAGGACTTTTCCATTCTGTGAAATGTTAACATTTAACTTCCAGCTGTGTGATCTACTGTGGGTTTACCTAGATTTTTGTCATGTCAAGATGTGCATTTTACTAGAAGTGCACTCATGTGAAATAAATATTAAGGCATTAGACCAGGCCTCCAGTGCTCAGCTGTGTAACCAAGCAGTTAATTATCTGATTTGCCCTCCCAGCCCTTACCCATGTGGTGGAATTGGTGCTTACAAGTAGTTCTGCTTATTTAACTGGAAGTACTTCCGTTTAAAGTGTTAGTTTTAGCTTTCAATGAAACTATAGGAAAGCAAATACTTCTGTATTACTGCTTCACAGTAAGCATAGAGATTGTGCTTTTGTTTTGGAGGTCATGGTCCTGTTCAGGAGAGCTGCATGCTAGTAGTGTGCTGTGTCAGAACACTGTGTAGCAGGAGACTTTATTTTAGTTATGAACAACAGACATTTATAAATAATTTTTGCCTGCAGATGGTTTGAAGTCATTCCAGTAATGTACAGCTCATCCAAGTTTTGTCTTGGCAAAGAGAAATGCTACAGGGCATGGACATTGTTTTTGACAGAATGTGTCGAGGGTAAAATTTGTAGCCATAACAGCGACTACATTTGTGACAATGTGTAATGCCATTTTCTTTTGAACTGCCCATCACTTCGTGTATATTGCTAAGGTACATGACTAGGATTTTCTGCAGATCGATATTCACTGAGCAGCTAAGAAAATGTAAACCGTGGGTATCTTAAAACTTGTTCAAATAATTGTGCAATTCTACCTCACTTCAGAGCTGAGTGAGCTCTGCCTGCAGCAGCAAGTTTAATTCTAACCTTTCACATCTTGCCTATTCTACAATCTGAAAGTAATAAAGTCCAGTTTCCAACAATTGTACTTGCAACTCATAGTATAGATACAACTGTCAGTAACTATAAATAGTAAAAAAAAAAAACCAACAAAAAAAAACAAAAAACATTGTAACCATCTGCCCTTTTCAACTATCTGTTAATATTCCTCCATCTGTTTTAAACTGAGAGGAGTCAGAACTCCTATGGCAAATACTTAGTACCCTTGCAGTTGTAAACTCAGCATTTTAAAGTACTTTTCAATGGTAATACATTTTGAGCAGGCATTCCTCCCTTGCCTTCCTTTCCAATAAAACTGAACCCAGTAGTTGGCCTTGTAACAAATACAGTTAAAGCTAGACATTAAATGTTGAGAATGTATTTGTAAATACTGTGAAATGGAGCAATCATTAAAAGATTTTCTGTTCCTGTTGAAAGAGAAGGAGGGATCCCTTACCTTTATTCAGGAGTCACCTAGTCTAAGCTGATAGCTTCTCATTTAATACATTCATGGCTGCTAGGCTGTTGGCATTAAAAGCCAGGCACAAAATATGTTCCTGCTTGTCCAGAATAATAGTATGGGACAAGGAAGGAATGCAGGAATGCTGGAATAAAGCAGAAGAAAGTATTGGGAGACAGGGAGAGTGAACAGAGCCCATTGTAAGTATGCTGAAGACACAAATACATAGGAAATGAAGCTTTGTTGCTCCAGGGCTGGTGAAAAAGCTCTGGATTCATTTTCACTATATGCCTAATTATGCTCCTAACTTCACATTTAGCAGCTGGTGAAACTGATACAAAATCATGAATTATGTATTGCCTTGTTGATCATCTTAAGCCATTGGTTATTTTCACCACAGTTCATTACCACTTTAACCATTTTTCCATCTGTGTCTGTATCCTATCCTTGTTATTCAAAAGATTTAGTAGAAAGCATATGTCATGTGTAGCATCATGTGTCACTATATGTCAGAATGGCATACAGACATGAAGTGCCAAGTATGAGAGACAGTCATTCAAGTAAAATCATTGCTCTTATTTAAAAAGGCGTGGTCATGGTTTCACTAAGCAAAGTACTGCTGCTCCAGGCTGCAGTTCATTAATTATTGCCCCTACCTAGATTATATTGCCCCTACCTAGATTAGTGCAACTGTGTGGACTTAAAATGTTTGACAGGGTAAGATTGTGTGCTTTGGCTCAAAATGGCTCTGAAAAGTCAACCTGCAGCTACACCTACACAGCATATGCACCAACAGGAGGGTCTAGGTTACTGAAATACAGGGAGTATCAGAGTCCACAAATAAGAAAAAAAAATAAAAGAGGAAAGCTTTGAGAAGTAAGATTATTTTATTTTGCTGAAGTCATCTTTCTTGCAGTTTGTTCCAGATGTGAAAAGGAAATTTCAACTTTTCATAAGCAGAGACAATGAATTTTGGTACAATGTTTTGCATATCCATGATGCTAGTCCACAAAGGAGCATGACATTAGAATTGACCCACACAGACACAGGACAAACATATGCCAAATAAAGCATGTATTTGTCTTCACTGTTTTTTCCAGAGATGCTATAAATTCATTTGCTTCTTGAATCCTATGATTTAGATAATAGCAATGAGGTCTTAAATATAGATTGCACCCAAAGCTCAAGCAGCCCATAGCTGCAGAACTTCTAATACATGTCTTAAGGAAACAAGAGCTAAATTAACAATAAATTTCACACAGCTTTCAATGTAAAAGCAAAGATATTCTGTGAAGTGCTCTATTTGGACTCAGTGTTGCTACATTAACACCAGTGACAAAACCTCATCTGGTTCCTGGAAATTCACTGCTGAATCTGTATCATGCCCCTTTGCTGCAGGCCTTTTTCGTCTCCCTCAGAACCTTCTTATTGTAACATGTTTCAGGGAGGTACTCATCTGCCATTTGTTGTTTATACATCTTTCTACCTTTCCAAGCCAAAATTGGTGCTTTGTTGTTTATTTAAAATTTATTCCTTCCCATCTTGATACTAAAGCCAAGAATTGCAACTCTTGAAACAAACAAACAAAAAAAGAACAACTCTTTTTCTGGCAAAAAGCTGAGTTACCTGGTAACAGGCTGTGTTAAGGAGCAAACATGTTGAATTATGGTCCTTCAGGGAATCTTCAGGGTGTACCAGCCCAGTTCATTGAGTTCATTGGAAGATAAGTACAGAAACAAGAGTACTTTGTTAATTTCTTGGATTGATGGGGGGCTGGCTTGCTGCTTTTTGGTATTAACAGAGACATAAAGGCAGAGATGACTTCATATCCCCTTTTCCTGTACTTCTGTAATTCAGCCAGGAGGTGACAAAGTCATGTTTTATTGAGGCCATGTCATCACTTGGCCAGGATGGGACAAAGTCTCCTTGCCAGGCCACAGATAGTCAAAGGCATTATTCATAATCTCTATTATATGAAAGCTTTGCTGATACAGAACTTTCTCATATACAAACAAAAAATTGCTCTTTATTTGCCATCAGGATGTTATTTGTGCCTTTCATTAGCACATGACATAACAACTACATCTTCATGAATATTGCACTGTGAATAAAATCCTTAAGGTGAAAAGTCAGCTTTCAGGTGAATATGCACATAAAAGAGCAACAAGGGTGGGTTGCTGCACAAGAGGAGGTGAGCCAGGAGCAGAAGGTGGGTAACAAGAAACACAGAGACAATGACTTCAGTAAAAAAGGTCACTGTCCTACCACACCCATATAAGAAGAGCAAGGGAGATCCAGTGACAAAAATCTAGCCAAAACTCCAGTGAGCATCAGTCAAGTCTGTGGGGTGAGGCTGTGCTGTGGTAAGGCTGACTGTCAAAGAGGGGTTGGAGCTTGAGGTGGGGTCTAGGACTGAGGCCATCAGGCTTAGCCAGAGGTGAAGCCAAAATGTAGCTCACTGTACTGGTTTGAGCTTCCCAGAGACCTAAAGCCTAACAGAACACTAACATATATAGGATGCCTCCCCCTTTGGAAAGAAAAAGAATTAGGTATAGAGAGTGAAAAGGGCTAAAACACCTAAAGAATAATCTTGCTCCGATTAATAACCATTGCACCTGGGGGTCAGGTTCAGACCACCCCCAGGGAGGAGTCAGGAGGACCTGGGGTCAGGTTCAGACCACTCCCCAGGAGGGGTTAACCCTTAACACTAGTGCTGGCAGCATGCAGACCGAGGCAGCTGCCCCACCAGCAACTGCCCCAGCCCCACTCACCGCCACCAGGATGGTCAAGCAAACAATGTAGGACAGGGGCACAGCTCATGGTACTCACCACTGTGACTCTGCTGTCTGCAGAATTTACATCAGGAGTGATTTTGGTGCATGTGTTTCAAACTACATCTCAACCAGGCATTTTTTCTGTATGCTCCTAACAACTGGCAGGTATGCTTCATGTGACAATTCCTATCAGCTTTATTTGTTATAAAATTTTTGATTGTTCTACAACAACTATTGGCTTTGTTACATACATGAATAATAGAAGCAGAGTGGACACAGGGACAAGGGCTTTCAGTTCCTGATTCTCAAACACATGTGCATGTGTTTTAACCATAAGACTAAGTCTATTCATTATGCCTATAAAATCATAAGCGTAATAGGCCATGGCTACCATGTAGTCCTTCTCTTTATATTCCCATGTAAAAGAAATAAAAATACACCTTAGAAGTTCAAAGAATTTTGTTTCTAACTAGAATTCTAAAAATTTGAGGCACCTGGACAAACTGAGAAGTGGGCCTGTGTGAACATCATGAGGTTGGACAAGACCAAATGCAAGGTTGTGCACCTGGGTTGGAGCAATGTTGGTATCAGTAAAGGCTGGAGGATGTGACTGAGAGCAGCCCTCCAGAGAGAGACTGTGGCGGGGCACACCCAAGTCCCTGCCCCACCGAAGGTTTGAATGGGGTGCGAAACTGTTCTGCTCCCCGCCACCTCTGGTTCCGGGGGTTTGGAATGTGAAAGGAGTAGGTGTCAAGTACCTTACTCCACCCCCGCAGGCTTGAACGGGGGAGAGCAAATCGCCCCAGCATATATATATGGCAATGGGACACATTATCTGGGAGACTTGGAGCAGACTGCCGGAGACTGCTACGGGGGACTTTGAGAGGGCTTTAAGACGGACTGCCAGCCACAGACTGCCAGCCACGGACCGCCAGCGTCGAACTTGGACTCGCACCTTGACTTAGACCTGGAGTCGGTCCTTGAGTCAGTCTTTGAGGGGCATCTGCAAGAACGGTGACGAGAAGGCACAGTCCCCGCTCTCGACCGTCACATCTTGCCTGCCTGTTGAAGGG